>NIUQ01000239.1:29435-53786 GCA_002796945.1 Plectus sambesii | reverse complement strand
ACAGCTGTATCCACTGCATTCACCATTCCTAAATTTAAACAGTATTTATCAACATCATCATCAGTTCGTAAAATATACCGCATAAGAGGCGTCTGTCTTCCGTTTTCTGTTTGCAGTTCATGGTGTATTTCTTTGGAACTTGCAGAGGGAAATGGGGCGCTTGAAATGCGAGGTAAAGGAAGAAAGGATCGCTTTTGTCGTGCTCCTCAAGGAAGAGCTTTGTCTTTTCCACGTAAATGTCCGTCGAATAGCGGTCGCCGTAGCCCCATTGAGCCACATTTTGGTACCAGAAGTCGAGGCCAAAGTCTGAACCACCGGCTTAGACGAAAATTGCTGCATTTATGATGATATCCTCAATAAAAAATTACCCAGTTCACGCATTGGTCTTGTAATCGGTCCACTAAAATGCGTGTAGTGATCGGCCATCGCTTGATAAATGCCGAAATGCTTGTCAAATCCGCGACTGGTTGGCAAGTAGCTTTCGTTACAGTAGCCCAGATGCCATCTACAAAAATTTGCATCATATTGGTCCGCATTGAGCGATTATCACTCACTTTCCCACTATATAAGTTCCATATCCGAGCGTTTTCAAGTCTTCCGGCAGAAATTTAAACCACGTTGGAACACCGGATGGTTCCATAATTTGAAAAACACCATCCTATGATGAGTTAGATGTACGCGGTTATAGATGGTGGAAAGACACGCACCTGCACTCCCACGTGATGAGGATAAATTCCAGTGAGAAATGATGAACGTGTTCTAAAATGAGCAATTTGCGATCAAATTGTGCGGTCAAAGGAACGACTGTAGAAGCTTACGGGCTGCATTCTTGATTGACATACGATTGATTTAGTAGAACTGTGTGCTTGTCGAAAGCCAACTTTTCCAACTCCGGCGTCTGCATGCGCGGATCGCGCCATGACACATCATTAAATCCGAGGTCATCGACCATCAGAAATAGTATGTTTGGTCGTTGATCCACGAAGAATTTGTTTGCAGTGGAAGCCGTACATTCTCTTTCAAAAAACAGCAGTAGGGAAAGCAACAGCAGCGGTTTGGCGTGCATTTGGGACGAAAAGAGCTGCGCGTCTGCTGTGCAAGTGCAGACCGCTTGCAACGCGGCATTTTCTGTCTGTTGACCTAACCTTATCAAACATAATCAGCGGACTTTGACGCGGCAAGTGTAGTGCGTACGGTATATCGATTGACCGTAAAAAGCGACTTCCTCATGCTCAGCGGCAGGCCTGAGAGTAACTGGGCGAATAGCGCGATAATTAATGACGCAACCGTGGCACTTACCAACTTCATCAAAATCGACTATCCTATAGAAGCGGACAACAGAGAACTGGCTTTATGTCGATTAACCGCCAAAGCGTCTCTGTGATCGATCCGACTGGAGCAGCTGTCGCGCCGGATGCCAGCGCTTTGGCTGGGCGAATCGGGTGAAGCCCGCTCGACTATGTATTCGTGCTTTGCGCGATGACGCTATTAGGTGAGGGCACCTTAAGCATCGTCTGTCTGCTGCGATGCTATTCTCAACTAGTTCACTGATGTAATCGCCTTCGCCGTCGTCGCTTTGGCCTGGTCGGCGTGCGCTGTTTGTTATAGCGTCGAAAGCTACCGCGGCACGCTACCCTCCCCACCTCGCAACGCCAATAAACCCTTATATTACCGCCGCCCTCTGCACCGCGTCCACAAGCTTCTCCGATGGCGATGTCATATTCTCGGCTGTGAAAATTACTCGCTGGATACTCGGAATGTACAGTGAAATTATGGAAATAGGTATGATTAGCACAATTTTTATACTGATTGGCGACATTTTATTAGATGTAGCGTATCGGCGAAATCGAAAGGAAGAATGCTAACGGCGTCGTCGCTGCTGATCAGTGTTGGAGGGGGGCTGGTCGGCTTGGCAACGGGAATGGCACAGGAAACGGCGGACGATGAGGCGTACAATGCGACAGCCGAGTACCTGACCGTCGTTAGTATCGATTGGAGCCATGTCGGTACACCGCTGACCATCGCCGTTTGGCTTCTCATCGTCACCATCGCCAAAATGGGTCTGACCGACCCCAAAGCAGTTGCATTCATAAAAAAACACTCGAATCATTTCAGTCTTTCATGTGAACGAAAAGTTCGCCTCCATTTTCCCCGATTCAGCGCTGCTAATTATGCTCGGCCTGGGCGTGGGTGTCGTACTGAATTTAGTGTGGCCGACCCAAGTCTACTTACATCCGCAACTGTTCTTTTTGTACTTGTTGCCGCCCATAGCGCTGGATGCGGGTTACTTCCTGCCGAATAGCGCGTTCTTTGACAATCTCTTCACCATACTAGTGTATGCAGTGATTGGAACGATTTGGAACGTCGCCTCAATTGGTTTGCGCTGCTGGGAGAGGAACAATAATCGGCACAGTGCAATATAATGGATTTAGGCTTGACTTTGTACCTGCTTAGTGGATGGTTTGAAGCCCAGACTTCGCTGCTCGACCTGCTTCTGTTCGCCTCGCTCATTTCGGCCGTCGATCCGGTCGCCGTGCTCTGTGTATTCGAAGAGATACACGTCAATCAGTTGCTGTACATTTGCGTGTTTGGCGAATCGCTGCTCAACGATGCTGTCACAGTGGTACGGTTTTACAGTACACCGCGCTGCTTTTTCTGCGCCAAATCGAGCTTTGGAGTAAGTCTGCATAATGCTCAATTCACTTCAGGTCCTATATCATTCATTCGGTTCAATGACCGAAATTGGCGAAGAGAATTTACATGCGAAAGACTTTGTCACAGGCGGCATTTCATTTTTCGTCGTCTCCTTTGGTGGCGTGGCGATCGGGTTATTTTGGGCGGTATTGACAGGATTCACGACAAAGTAGGCAACAAATTACTGACGCACCAGCCTTTCCATATTTTTTCAGGCACACCAATCATCTGAACGTAGTCCAACCGCTCATTTGCTTGCTGTTCCCTTACTTGGCCTATTTGTTAGCCGAGCTCGTGCATATATCGGGCATTCTCGCGTTAGTTTAGTTTCGATCGTCATATGATTGCATATTGGATCAGAATTTTAGCATTGTCGCTTGCGGACTGCTGATGAAACAATACCTGAGAGGGAACATTTCCGAGAAATCCATGGTTACTGTCAAGTATTTTCTGAAAACGTTATCCTCAAGTTGCGAAGCCATCATTTTCGTATTTCTTGGACTGTCTACCGTGTCAAAGAACCACGACTGGAATTTACCATTCATTCTTGTCACTCTCGCCGCTTGTCTCATCGCGAGATTCATCGGTATGCGAGTTGCACTATTATATATTTATAACGCAACTCAATATAATGCCTGTAGGTATATTTGCTCTCTCAAGTGTGGTAAACAGGGCTCGAGTGAAAAAGATTGGGAAAATGGATCAGTTTATCATGGCGTACGGCGGTTTAAGAGGGGCTGTCTGCTATGGACTGGTTTGTTACGAATATTTATATTCTTCAAAGCAGTGTTGGACGTTTTAATACTAAAAAAGTGTGACTAGATAAACTAGCTACCTAGCTTACCTAGTTAACTTAAGAAATTACTTTTTTAAAATGTCCAATACTGCTTCCAAAGGGCGTATTTTTGTTAACTCCTTTAATATTGCAGGTGATGAGTTTAGACGAAGAAATTGTGCCCGCCAAGCTCATGTATGTAACCACCACCGTGGTAGTAATCCTTTTCACTGTATTCATTCAGGTAAAATAATTGTGTTTGTTCTCGTGTTTCATTGTGTCGACCATTGAAGGGTCTGACAATCAAACCGTTGGTCTACTGGTTAAAAATCAAACGTGAAGTGGAACACGAAAAGACGATCACTGAGCAAATCTTCACAAATGTAAGTAAAGGAGTGTAGTGGGTGTTATCAAATAGGTAAATGATGCAGACACAAGAGCACCTGATGGCGGGAATCGAGAGCGTCGTGGGGTACCGCGGGCAATATTGGTTCAAAAGTCATTTCGACCAGCTGAACTCCATTTACGTCCAGCCAAGGCTCATGCGCAGGCCCCATACCAGTTGCACCAAAATCGTCGATCGCTACGAAGCGCTCAGCGTTAAAGATGCCGTGGATCACTTGAAGAAATACGGCAGTTTCCAAGGTCTCATCGCCAGCACAAGCAAGTTGCAGCTGGCCGACATTGAAGCTTCCTCGTCTCTACTGCTTCAGCCGTCACTTCCGTAAGCGTTTTTTGAGCTGTCAGAAACGATTTTGATTTCTTGTAGCCAAGTACCGCAGCTGGAGCTAGACGTGCAGACACTACCGAGAGTCGAGTCGCTGGGCACAATAGTAAGGGAGACACTACCTCCCGTTTCGGTGAGCCGTAATTGAAAGTGGATCTTAATGGAACAAAGCATCGATGACTGATTGTTTAGCCCGTGCGCCGATACAGTAGGCAACTGTTGGAGTCGGACGTCGACAGATTCAGCATGCAACCGCGTGTTCGTCGACTCAGAGATCGGTTGATGTCCCCTATTGAAGAGGAGGCCGATACAAATACTTTCCGATTGCGTCCATCGTTGCGTCTCGCAAAAAGAAAAAAAGGTAAGGGGAAAAGTTGTCATCTTCAGGAAATAATACTTTCTTTCAGTTGTTATAAAAAGTCCTCCAGAGAAAAGGCGACGAGAAGCAAAAGACTCGGTCGATAGGGAAAGAGAAATGGATTCGAGTAATGCGTTGATGTTTGAATATGGCTTAACGACATCATTAGCGCGCTTTCAGGCGCATTAAAGCCAAGATTCTTTATATCCGAAGAACAACAAGGGGATTTGAACCTGCCTGAACTGGATGCATCTCCGGGGGTTCGACTGAGAGCGGCGGCAGCTCCAGTTGTCGTCTATGTGGAAGATTTTGGTAGAACCAAACGTGAAAGCGCCACCCAAGTTATTAATTGCAGATGACCTAAGCTCGAGAATGACCTCCAACGAACAGCGTCTATTGCTTTTAAAACCAGTCGTTGAAGGAGAAGACGACAAAGCGGAAGAAGAAAGCGTCTTTGAGAAAGACGCTTGATCTTAGGTTGCTTTTTCTTTATTTGCAAGAGTCAACCAATTGTACTGAAGTTTTTTTGTAAAATAAAACTGACAAGAGCGTAATTACACAGTATGCTTAGAAGTATGCTACAAAAGGGAGGTGCTGGCGTTTGAAAGGCAAGTTTGGGTAAAGGCGACTACGATGCGAGGGCTGGGGTTTCGCCATGCTTTTTTGACTGGAAGAGTTGCATAAACTTTCATAGCCTACTTGTTCGTGCACAACGATAGGTTGGCTCTGACACCAAATAATTCTTTTGAATAAGGAGGGGATAAATAAAGAGCGACTAGTTTTGGAGACACGCAGACAGTGTGCTAAGACAGGAAATCCTATCCATGTTTTTTGCGGACAACTGAGAGCTTGAGTCAGCTTTCGTCGCTATTTACGTCTTGCCGCCTAGTTAATTAACAGTCGGTGGCACGCGAAAGGCTATATGCTCAACAAACATGTTTACAAACTTGCAAGCTAATGCAGCCGTTAACATATTGGCATTTGGACTCTTCTCGTTCCCAATAGGCATCCGGGACGGTATTCATCAATATGAAGCGGAGTGGAAGGCAATAAAAGTATCGTTTATCGATTGCCTGCCCTAGAGACTCTCCGACGACTACACCGCATTGCGTCCCACCCCCAATCTAGACGCATAAACAAAGCCGCGGAACAGCGTCACTTTTCAGACGCAGGTGAGCTGTGTTTTCAGAAAACGCTGCGACAACTATTTGACGTCGGTGAAGCAGGCCCTCTGATCACCTGTTCACCTCAACTCTTAAACAGCAGGCATCTCATCACGCTTGATTACCGTGTCTATGTTCGCTCTGTCACCGTAACAACGACCTTCTATGGTTTTTCATTCATATTTGCTTCTTGCTCTTCTTTAGCTCCAGCGTCGATGATGATGATGTTATCTTGTTGACTATTTTGAGCAGCTTCTATTTATAGATTTTGTAGGCAATGAGATACTACTGCGACGCGCAGTCTTTCGAACGCTCGCGTGTGACGCTGTGCACTTGTGTGGTAAAGTTAATGGCGTTTTATTTGCGGACTGCGGATTGAAATATTCTCCGTCGCCATCTGATTCGTCGGCGAGAGGTGGCGACATAATCGGAGCGACAATGCGCGATTAGGAGAGCACTTAGAATGATCCGTATTTGGCCGATTGCGCGTCGTTGGGCGCAGCGTCTGCGGACGATGATTGGGTTTACTCTGCACCACTGTACATAGGAGGGGTGTAATGAATTGCTTCACGCCTTTCTCCGCTCAATATTTGCGCGATGGTGGTTGTTGGTGAGACGCGAGGCGCTTCCCTGGGCCGCGCTATCTGGTCGAAGTGCGCGGCGCCGGCTTATCGCGCTGTTGTAGTGGTGGAACGACGTAGAGCGACGTGTTCACAGCCATATTCTTGTCTCGTCGTGTTCATTCGTTTGTGTCGTCACGCTCAATTTATTGATCTCTACCGCTCGAACGAGCTGGCGTGGCTTTTTTTGGCGCGAAATACTTTTGGACAACACCACTGATGCACTATAGTGGCTTGTCCGGCGTAATCTGTGTCAAGCGCGTTTCTTGCACGAATAATATATGGACATTTCGGATTGGAAAGTGAATGAGTTAAATTTAGAGAAGATCGATGGCGGGTGGACAAGTGAAACAGCGGAAAGGGAAGGGGAGGGGAGAGCCAGTGGCGTGGCAGCCGATCGCGACGGACGGAGGATGGGGTTGGATGGTGGTGTTCGGGTCGTTCCTCATTCACGTGTTCGCGGACGGCATCGTGTACTCTTTCGGCGTCATGGTGTCGGAGCTGCTGGACGTATTCGGAGAAGGCCGCGCCCTAACTTCGTGGATCGTCTCATTACTCGTCGGTCTGACGCTCGGCACAGGTTTGGCCATTTCATTTCCGATTTATTCCCTTTTCCATCCTTTCTTTCTTATTCCCGTCTTTCAGGCCCGATCGCTTCGGCTATTACGAATAAATACGGCTGTCGAGCGACGACAATTGCGGGCTCTTTGGTGGCGACACTAGGATGTTTATTGTCCTACTTCGCGACTTCAGTCGTCTACTTAATGTTAACGGTCGGAGTAGTAATGGGTGAGTGAAGCAGATACAGACAATTTTGTGCGATTCGATACGGTGCGAATGGTGCGGCGTGTGCAGGTATGGGTTTCGGACTGATGTACTGCCCGGCGATCGTGATCGTGACGATGTACTTCGAGGAGAAGCGCGCTTTCGCGACGGGAATCGCAGTGTGCGGTGCGGGCATCGGCACGTTCATCTTCTCGCCGCTGAGCGCGTGGCTCATTGAGGAGTACACGTGGCGCGGCGCCTTCCTGATCTACGCTGGTATTCATTCTTTCTTCTTTTTCGTTTATTTGTCGACTGCGGTTTGCTTAGGCATCGTGCTGAACTGCGCCGTATGCGGCGCCCTCTTTCGTCCCTTGCTCTTCCGTCCAATCTACGCCGACGAGTACGAAATGCAGCAGATTGAACCATCCGCAGACACCCCCCAACCCGCGAGGACACCGACGATGGAATCGGTGGACTTGCAAAACGTACGTCGCCGACTATTTCCTCCAGAATAACTTTCCCCCAAATATCCGCGCCTATTTTTAGCGCCCGCCTGAGCGAGTTGGCCTCTTGGAGGCAAAGGGCGGCGCCGAAGCCGAGACCGGATGGAGCAAAAAGCAGTTGACGCTGCCCAATGGCGTAACGGTCGACATCGAAGCGGCCGACCAGGACGGAGATTTTAACCAATCTACAGCCACGCGTGCAGCCACGTCAACTATTTTCAAATTCTTTCCTTTCAGGTTCCTACGTTTGCCTCACTTCCGTCTTGTTGGTAGACTTGCTCGGCTTGGAAAGGTTAACCAACGCCTTTGGACTTCTACTGCTCTTTCAGGGCCTGGCCACCCTGATTGGCCCTCCCATTGCCGGTTCGTCGCTCTCTTTGTTGTTTCTTCGGAGTTATCGTTTACCATTTTTTATCATTAGTGACAAATATTATCGTCACCATTAATGGAAACCATTTTTCTTACCATTAATAGCAAATAGCATTCGTATCTTTATCATATAACTTATCATTTAGGCGAGATTATCGATCGCACGAACAATTACGACTACGCGTTTTTGTTTGCCGGCGTCGGTCTGATGACCAGCGGGCTGATGCTCTTCTGCATTCCGATAATCAGGAAACGTACTAAAAGACCGCCAGTGATCACTTCCGGTGCCCAGAAATCGGCCGCTATCCATCACTGATCGTTAGCAGATGGCTCTTAGCTCAACGTGTCTACCATACAGACAGTGAAGCAGTTCGGGCCAGTATTTATTTTATCCTTTCATGAGCGGTGTTTGCTTCAACTACTTTGTCTCAAGTATTGCCGTGTTGCTGAGAACTTTGCTCGAAATCACTCCACTCGCTCGTGCCTTTATGCAAACTGTGATAGTTCGTCAAACTGGCTTCATTCATCGCCGAAAATACGTGCATGCCTTTGCTCGGTAACAGAGTAATAGTTATTCCTGATCGCGACATTTCTAGTCTTGTATTACCGTGATGAAAGTGATAGTCGATTGTGTTCTCTCAACTGGTGTCATAATATGTGCACTTGTGAAGCCAATGAACCGTCGTCAACTGTGCGTGCTGATATGGTAGGAGGCGACGGGTAGTCGGATCTATTTCATTGCTTTGTTCACAATCGGCGAACAGCGGCGAACGGACAGCGAGCAACATAGCGTCAACATGATAATCTTAAAGGGGAACTCCGGCCACTCGTAAGCCTCGAGAATGTACCGTTGATTGTAAACAGCTACGTACGATAGCTCAACCGTAAGTTGATAACAGTATAAATCGATACGATTCGCAGCCTTTTATGTGCAAGTAACAACAACGGTACATGTCCAGAGGTAGGAGTGGAAGAAGTTCCCCTTCAACGAGGATGACAGCGCGCACGATACTGCCAGACGTCTGATGCAGTGCCGGTGCAATAAGTATAATTTGTGCCTCATCATTGAACAGAATACTCCATCATACAACTTTTCAATTCAGTAAACAATCGCAAACGAAACAAGAGCAGCCGAATACGGATGATTTGAGTTCATTTTTCAATATTATATAATCATCGTGCAGGCGCAGACCCGCTAAGGAGCGATCAAGCGCCACTAAAACTTCAATGCGATCCCGAGTCAAACAGATCGACCTAAATGCGTACGTTCGACGCGGTAGAATCGCATTTAGCATTTAATTTTGTCTAAATGACTTCTAAATGAATTAAAATGTGAAAAAGAAAGTAGTAGAATGCTCAGGTTGTTACAGTGTTATATATACCATTTCCACTTTAAGAAGGATACTTCAAAGAGGACGTTTGTCAAGGCAGATCATAATATAAAATGTCATCTTTGATTTGGAAAACGTCCTCGTTGAATTAAAAAGTGTCCTTATTATATTGGATATGGTATATCTTCAATTTCTCGCACAAAGTGATCAACAACATATACATATCCATTTGGGACTTTGTAAATTATAACAACTTGAGCATTTAACAACCTTCAACTTCTTCGCATTTTCCAATCCTTTGAAGTCAGTTTCAACAACAAAAACAACTGCCCAATGTGCATTCTACATCATCAATTGCGTATATTCAGGCAGATTTGTTGGACCTGGAACCCCGTTCAACAAAATCGAATTAGAAAAAGGGCGAAAGGAAGAAAGTAATCGAGGGGGAGGAAGGAGGGAAAAGAGATGAGCGCATGGCAACACAAAAACAAAACAGTCGACAGTACAGCGAGCAGAAAGAAACGCCGAAGAAATTGAACAGTTCGAAATTTTTAAAATGAGAAGTGGGAAGGAAGGGGGAGAGAGAGCCTGCTATCGACTGAGACTGTTCGACGATCGACTGGCCGTGCTGGACTCCTTCGTGGCGTTCGTCGTGGTGTCCGAGCCCTGACTGCTCGCTCGATCGACTGCATGCAATCTACAAACGACTATATTGCTCATCAGAGTCAACAATGTTCTTGGCATGGGCGTGGGACATCTCTTGTGCATAAATGAGGATGAGGCGCGATTATTTCGCTATCATCTAATTTCAACCATTCGATGCCCACCAAATGAACAATGGGAGGATGTGTGACAATTCTGTCACATTTCATAACCCTCCCGACGCCAGCAGTAAGAGGGTACAGTGCAATTCGTTAATATCGATACTTGGGGGGGGGGGTCAAAATAGCCGGTACAAGCGAACTTCACAGTATTATAAGCTACACTCTTTGACTAGCCAAAATTACCGTTACAGTAGAACCCGGATAATTGGAGCTATTGGCTGGCTCCCGAGAAGCTGCAATCATCCAGGTTTTACTGTATAAGTGAAGTATTAGCGTAAGCGAAATATTAGTATAAACCAATTCTACTGTATTCTTGATACAAAAGTGAGTTGGGAAAGGCGATGGCGTTCCCACCTCAAACTAAAGCAGAGTTTCTTCCCCGACCGACCTCATGTGCGGCGGGAGGCGCTTGAAGTAGGCGTGATCGAGCACGTCCCGCAACGCTATCCGCTGCGACGGTTCGTACTCCAACATCCGACTAATCAGATCGAACAACTCTTCGTGCTCCGGCTCGTTCGAAAGCATGTATCTCTGCAAAGCNAAGATGTCACTGGATAGCTAACATAAATGTAAAATAGCTTCCAATGAACAAAGAGGGGACTGAAATTGCGCTCAAAGGGGAATGGCGATCACCTTTAGCCGAAATTAATCTGCTATATATTGTTTTCAGCTACCTATGATGAGTTTCTTAGCGGCAAGTTAATTACAACATAAACAAGTACAATTCGTCACCAGCTTGTCATAGGTAACTGAAATTAATATGCATGGTAGATTCCTTTCAGCTAGCAATAACCACAATCGCCCTTTAAGCTCGTTCACAGTCGCACAACTCACCTAGGATAACTTCAGGGGCGCGATAGTGTCTAGTGGAGACAATGGTGGAGTGGTGTTCGTGGTCGAAGGTGGCGGAGCCGAGGTCGATGAGGCGCACCTCGGCATCCTTGATCACCCTGTACTCCTTCTTCTTCTTAGGGTCATTAACGACGTCATAGTCGCTCTTGATGAAGAGAATATTCTCCGGTTTCAAGTCGGTATGGGTCAGTCTGTTCTCGTGCATGAAGCGCACCGAGTAGCACAGCTGGTAAGCTATGTAGCGAGCCTGATCCATGGGGTACGGGTGATAATTGTTCGCTTTCTGAAACAGCTAATGCCCTTTGTACAACATTTTCGTAAATATACTATCTTTCATCATAACTCGTCGCTTTTGCGTTCAATTTCGTCATCTTCTCACAGCATTTCTACTAAGATCATTGCGATTAGCAAAGAATCCTTCCATTTTGTTCACGAACACCTATTACTGACTCATCTACATTGTAAAACCACTATGATATCGAACGCAAAACTGGCGATTTCTTACTGGAAGTCTTATAAATGTGTATATTTATATAAGTCGACTGGACTTTGGATTTAAGGAAACAGCATTACGTCTGATTGCAACATCAAATACTATCGAAGTACGAAGAAGAGTGATAGAAAATTCAGAATAAGATGGCACCTGCCGAAAAGAGAGGACATATTTACAAAAAACGTGGATAAAATCACTGAATAACTACGGCGAAGGTCAAAGTACAAACCATAAAATCGAAAACGCTGAGTCCTAGTAGATCGAACACTAAGCACATATGCCCGTAATAGTCGAAATAGTCGAGCAGTTGTATGACCAGGCTGAAAGGACAATAATACATATGTTTCCTTAAAGGCTAAAATAAAAAACGTACTATTTTCCCTGGGGGTCCTGCTCCATCAATTTGTTGAGCACATTAATCTCCAACTTAGCTGCCTCGCGATATTTGGTGACATTCTTAATAATCTTCAGCGCCAGCTGGTGTCCGCCTCTTTCTCGATCCGTCACCTGCACCACTTTGCCGAACGTCCCTTCGCCCAACGTCCGCACAATTTCATCTACACCCATTTAACACTTTTTCTTTGCGCAACCAAAACAACCAAAACAATAGCGACCATACATCGATTTTGAACCACGTCGCCCGGTTGGTAAATGAGATGACCATCGCGATCGTCGTTAATCGGAGGTCGAACGGGCGGCGGCAGCGGCGCTTTGGTCGAAGTCGTCGTCGTCGACGACGATACCACCGACGGATGCTCGGATCGATCGCTCTGAACAAAGACATCAAAGTCGTTAGCGCGTGAAGAGCGAATAGCGGAGCATAACGCCAGTCAGTTGGTTAGTTAGTTACTTAGGCAGTGTAAAACGATTGTTAGGCGCGGACTGTGAGGCGTGCGGCGAGGGGGCCCATCATCTCGTACCAAATGCTGCTTGGAGCGCGCCTGGCGGTCAGCCGAGACAGCCGTCTCCGATTTGGAGTTCGACTGCGCCGTCGCGATAAGTTTGTCCACTTTCGCGCTCACAGACGGCGGCAACTGCAGCGACGCCAATACACCCTGTTGAGCGGCGGTTAGGGCTTGAGTGCGCTTTCGATTCGCCTCCTGTCCGGTGGTGTGGAGGGCGTAGAACGCAGCCGTCACGGCGTTCACCGTATCTTTCGCCTTCGTCTCGTCGGCCGTTGGCGTCGGGTTCGGCGCCACCAACGGGTAGTTGACATATTCCCGATAGACATTGCAATCGGTGGCCGGCAGTTTGGTGGCGGAGGCGGTCGTTGGTTCGTTGGAGGGCAAGTTGGAGGGCTTGTTCTTGACGCCTTTTGCGGCAGTGGAGGCGGTGGTTTCGGAGCGAGCCGGGAGTACGCAGTTGGTGGTGACTCGATTCGTCGGACGACGACCGTTCGACCCGGAACTTTTCGCAGCAGTGGACTGCATGAAGGGCGGAGGTTGTTTTCTGTTCACCGGGGCAGCCGCTTGCGGCTGATACTGCCAAACAGGCGGCTCACATCCACTGACACTCGACTCACTCAAATCACAGACGGTGCTTAAGGGCGCTACAGCGGGCGCCGGTAAGCTCGAAGCACTAACGACCGGCGTTTGAGCATCCAGCGTATCACGCTTGTCGGTGACTATAATTGGTCGGATGGGCGGCTCCTTCGACTCTAATGTCATTGTTTTCGTTGTTTTCTTTGTTGTTGGCGTTGTTGGCGTTTTCGAAGCCGTCGAAGCAGTTGAAGCCGTCGTCGCCGTCACTGATGGCGCCGATTTCTTCTCGGACGCGACCGATTTAGTTTCGGATGCAACCGATTTCTTTTCGGACGCTGCCGATGCCGGCGTCGGCAGCGGCGACGGCGGCGCCGCCGCGGTGACGACGACGACGGGCTGAGGTTGCGGAGGCGAACGTTTGTCAGCAGTGACAGCAGGCGTGTCAGAAGGCGGCGGCGGCGGCGGCAGCGGCGACACGACTGGTACTGCATCGTCAGCGAGTTTCGGTGGCGAGGGCGTAGCGGACCTCCACAAGCCGCGCCAACTGTTAAAACTTTGGTAGAGGACGGGATCGGATGTGCACAGGCGCAGGGTGGCGATCAGTTCAGTGTTCCTCCTGCGCGACACGTAGCCCTTGTTCTTCCGTTTGCGCGGGATTACCACAATGGGCATGTGCTGACGACCGGGGCGGACGAACGGGTCCAGCTGGGCCGTTGCGCCGCCACCTTTGAGTGGCATCGCGCCGCACGAAACGCGTCGTCGATCGGAGTCCGACGGCGGCGCTAGTCCGTTCGAACAGACCGCGGCGGGCAACGGCGTCGACGACCCGAGCAGCTCTACGTCGGCCGGCACCCACAGCGAGCGAGTGAGAAACGCGCGCTGCGGCAGACGGAACGAATAGTAGTGACGCCGCGCGACCACCGGCTCGCACAGCTCCGACCCCGGCAACGCCTCCTGGACGATGGGCAGTCGCGACGGCGTCGACACCGACGGACGGCGCTGGTCGAGCTCGTTGAGAGCGACGCAGAAGCTGCGCAGTTCCTCCGCGAGCACCGCGTCTACGAGCGGCGCCTCGACCGGCGGAGGTAACAATCGGCCGACTCCTGCCAGCGCAAAAAAGCCGTTAAACGATGGCCATTGAATCGTCCAACGAGCAAGCGGACACACCGACAGAAGGAAGACGGCAGACGGACGAGTCGGTTGACGACGACGACGAAGACGAATCGGGCGGCCGCGCCTGAGGCGACCGGCCGACCCTGAGCGACGGAATTTTGGCGACGATGCGCACTGTTCCGCCGGGGCGCCTCCAAGCGGCCTGTTCCGGGAAGAATGCGCGCAGAAGCAGCAGGCCGAAAACAATGGCCGCGGCGCGGCGCGCCGCCCCGACTGCGCCACGCTTGACGGCAGTCGACAGCTGCCGGTGGAGTCCGAACGCCCACCAGCGCTTCCTCGCCCGACGCTCAGCCGGCCTTTACACCCGGGAAGACCGCGACTCAGGGACCTCGCATCCCCACAAGATTGCGCGCAGCGTCTTGTTGTTATTTACAAGCGTAATCAACGTCCGGCGATCGCGCTAGCATCACTATCAGCATCACCCTCGCCATCACCCTCACGATCGCCGCCATCACTGCCATGCGTTCAATTAAGCAGTTACGCACCTTTCCTCGCTTCGCCGACGTCGACACCGACACGGACGACGACGTCGGCTTGTAGTTGTTGTTGCTCAACGACGGCGGCCGTTTCTTCGCATTGCTCCGTCGTCGCGCTCGCTCCTCTCGCCGGCGCTTCGAGTCGCTCACGCCCGGCGGCGACGTCGACGACGACCGTCGCTTCGCTTTAGAGCGTTTCTGTGTCGAATTGCTGGTCGAGTCGGATCGCCGTCTCTTTCGCGAGGTCGAGTGACTGCTTGTGGAGGCGTCGTCGTACTTTGACCGACGGGGATGCTTCTTTCTGCAATGTCATCACATTCGATCCACTTACACAGTCAACAATTTTCGATCGCTAACAAGCAATCGAGTCAGGCACCATTGCTGGCAGCTCACTTTTCGGTGCTTGAACACCGTTTTTCATCAAGAATGATAATAGTCGCTTGGTTTTGACGTGCGCAAATTGATAAAGAAGAGCTGACGACTTTCAAAATAGTTTTCCTTATTCAATTAAATATTTCTTGTTACTGAACGGGAAATCTGGACTGAATACAGAGTGTTCAGAAAAACTGCCACACAAAATATGAACGCTTACATCTTTGCAGTTAATGAACGAATCTTAATGAAACGTGATGTCTAGATAGCCCCTCATGTCTTCCTAGCTCGACTGAGATTTAGTTCATATTTGCCTATTTCTGAGCAGAATGGCAGCAACTTTTGTCACGCGATTCTACCTTGAAGGTCATTTTTACTTTTTCCAGCACAAATGCAATTCATATGAACTGATACCTAACAAAAAATCTGCAGATGTTGGGGTTTCATCTAAAAAGAGTTATTGAATTCGGTCATGGCGTTGTCACAATATGGCCAAGCAAACATTAGTACTCGTTTGGGAGCGAATTGCCTGCGACGGTTGCGAGTATGGCAACACACTTGAAAATGAGACCTTTGCATGGCTATATCTTCATAATGCCATGAGCTAGTTCAACAATTATTCTTTCAAACGAAATCCCAACAAATGCAGATTATTTGAGTCAAGTTTCAGCTCATTTCGATTTATCTGAGAGCTCCAGTTGAATTGCACTTTCGCCGGGAAAAGTAAAAATGGCTTTTTAAGCAGAATCGTTTGACGAAAACTGCTGCCATTCTGCTCAGAAGCAGGCAACTATGAAATAATTCTCGGCCGAGGCTAGGAAGACGTAAGAATACGGAGATACCAAATTTCTTTAAGACTCGTTTACTGGTTGCAAATTTATAAGCATTCATATTTTGTGTGATTTTTTTCTGAACACCCTGTATATCAGGTTGTCCGAAAAGTCTCTTCAAAAACCTTTCATAGCTTTCTTTAAATAAAAGAGAATGTTTTTGAAAAGACTTTAAGGATAACCTAATACTTCACTAATAATCTGAAAACGCACGAGGATCTGTCGCGTTCATGTGAGAGAGACGAGTCGCCATCGTCCATCCGTCGTCGCTTTTTCCGCCGCGATCGGCTCTTAGTGCGATCGCTGGACGAGTCGCGCGATCGTTCGCTGCTTCGATCGCGCTTCCGTCGCCCTCCAGTCATCTTTCGCTTTCCCTGAAAGCTTCTCCTAATCATCATGAATGACCATTTCGTTGTTAACACTTTCGCTCTTTTGCTCACTTTTCACGCGTTTCAGCGGTCAGAAATCACAAACACCAAAAACAAACAATGCATTCAATTTTCACCGCGTTCGCCTTTCGCTTTGGGATTATATAATTAAAAAAGATAGGCACTTCTGAAGAATTGGAGCCAATAATCTCTGCGCCTTATGGCAAGTCAAATTCACTGCAAGAATTGGCAACGTAGAATTATCAATGCATTGAGCGCAATTATTATTTTTTGAGCGCACTCGTTATTGGAGTCAAGATATGCCCCCAAATGCTGCATTTCTTTACGGAATACGTCATTTTCTACGCAAAGAAGACATGTTCTCGTCAAGCAATCCACATGCCTTGCCTGACGAAGCCGGCTGAACCGGAATTGGCACTCGAGCCTGATTTTTACTCAAATAACGAGTTCGGATCAAGCGCATTGAATTACTCCTCGCTGAGAATTTTTGCAGTGAAATTGACTACCTGTGAACCATAGAGATCTATCATCCCCCGATTCTACAGGACTGCCCAACAACACAACTCATCTGTGAACATACCTAATAAGATATCACAATCTTTTTTATCCAGCCAGTATCCGCTGCCAATTTTTTTGAAATTTGAAGTCTTCAGAGCTCAATAAAACGCCGCTTTCAACAGGGAATGCTATTCGATTACAGTTCCTGGAAAACTGAGTGAAAAAATTTGGAAGTCGATGGAGGCAATGAAACTTGCACCAAACTCGGCCGTCTGTACCGCGACGGAGGGCGGGAGGGCGACCGCGATGCGACGCGCTCAAATCGATTCATTACTGTACATTTCCCTCACACAAAGCGTTCTAAGACTCCCATTCTTTGGCCTCCTGATATAGTGGTCGTTCTCGGATCTATTTTTTGTGCAAGCGAGACTTCAGAGTGGGACAATCTTTCCAGCATTTATCTAACCAGTTCTGATCTAGCATCATCCTGTCGGCACCCGATTTAGGAATCATCGATGAAGCAGTCAATTGTGGTTCCTCAACTGTACGAGCGTAATGACAAATGGTGAAATCGTCGCTGTAACGTGTCATGCTTCACCAACTTCTAGATTTTGTTTCTGATAAAAAAGTAAACCAGTCTTATGTAAGAATGCCCTTTTCAAAAGCTTCTTCGTAACAGAGAGATATGGATGTTCGCAAAGTAGTCGCCGTTTCTCCCTCACTATTTGCCCTATGTAACTGCCGCCCCTACGAACATCCAGCTAAGACATAAGTGACGTGGATTGGCAACTCATACTATTTGTACCAAAATACATATTACGTAATCCTTACAAACGTACTTTTTATTCATGTCTGCAAGCAATTAACCTCATGTCGAACAAACAAAAGAAAGTACCCATTTGGCCTTTATCGATCACCCCTATGAGCCGTTACAGTAACAGTGCTTGTCACATGACTTTGTAGCTATTTTTATCGAGTTCATTGAATACTTGAATACGTCCCACTCATTCGTCGTTGCTCTTCAATCTAAATGCGTCTTTTTTCCATCGCCAAGTTCTCTGTCTTTGTTGTCGTGTTCCGCTTGTTGGCTATGGGCGGTTTGCGAGTTAATCTTACTCTCCGCGGATGGCAAAGCTGTAAAAATGTATGAATGATTTTTGCAGCTACGAGGGAATACTGACGTTTTCCGAACAGCCAGAAGTTTCCAGTTTCATGCGAGTAGAGTGGTTTGAAAGAATCGCTGAAACAGCAGTCTGCTGTCAAGTTTGGCAGCCACCAAAAGTGGTGCTTTCCCAAAGTGAGCGACCAGAATACGGCGAAACTTGCGAGGCGCACTGAAATGACAATGACACAGCGTTCGTTAATTTTGCGAGAACGACCAACGTACGAAGGTGGATCGAGAGTAAAGCGGATATGCACACGACGCCGATTGTGCACGTAACAAAAGCAGCTCCGCGAGACCATAGAGGCAAGTAGGGGAAAGTGATTATAGCGAAGATCAGCAGAGAAAGAAAAAATGCCTTCGAACTCGTCAAGTCGCACAGAAAGTCGTGGGCCGCATTGCAGGCAATTATAAACATTCGTCTTAACACATATACAGGTGAGCAGCCCATGATTGATAACAGTTGAAGAATACTGTTCCAATGGACTTTAGTTTTCAGACCAATACATGTCTCCTCTCACTCGTCGACAGATCGCCGTAATCAGCCTTCCTGATCGCATCGTGAACGACACGCTGGCAACCTTGTAAAGAATGTACTGCAGTGATTGCGCTAAACGCAACAGTGAATTGGTATTTTTCGGTTTCTCGTACTTCTCTGTGACACTATTGCTCTTCTTTATTTTGAACGGCTCTGAGCTGTAGTGAATGTTACTGTCCGTCAATGACGAGGGGACTCGCTGAGCATGTGATGAAGAAATGCTGAGCGTTACATGACTGGCGTGCTGTTGGGATCCTTTCGGCTACCTTCTTTATGCGTGAACAGTGATTGAGGTAAAAGGAGGAGACAGTAGGCGGCGAGGGGGTAATAAGGATGCGTCGTCATCCTGTGTGATCGTCGGCGGCGAAAGTGGGATGCCAGCCGATGGGTTGCACGGGGGCACGGCGAGTCACTCGGATCGGACACGTGACAGTGCCGCAACTGGCCAATAGTGCTCCTACGTACAAGTTGCGTCTGCCCGTCGACGGATGCGCCCGTCGGTCGGGCGAGGGGGGAGCGGGCGGCCGTTTTTGAAGCCAGGCCCGGGTGTAGAGGCGCGCGTCGTCCCGCAGAATCTGTGTCGCAAAAACCAGACGCGACGCCCGAGCGACAATGCGCCGACCAGAGTCGTCCGCCGACTCCAGAGACCGACCGTACCTGCGCCGATGTCGGCGGCGCACCGGTGCAGACGACGCACCGGTGTCGTCCGACCGCCGCCCGTCGTCTGCGCCCCGCAGCTCCGGCGTCTGTCGCATCGACCGTATTGCGGTCGCTCTAGACAAAGGCCGTGTCTTCGGCTCCAACGTCGCCGCTTCGGCGGACCTTGCCAGCCGATGTCAAGGATGCGCATTGTTTCTGCAACCTTGTGCTAGATCTTCTTCGCGTTGCGCCATCGCCTCCAACTGCCAATCGCCCTTGTCGCAAACGCGGGCCAAGTGCGACCATCGAAATCAAACAGTCCTTCCGAACCTTCTCGCTGTTCGCCAATCGGCTCCCCACGCGTGCGCGCCGCGATTTGTGCCCAGTTCTAGTGCGATCGCTGATGTTTGTGACGTTTGTGTTTCAGCTCGCAGATGGTCGACATCCATCCGATGGCGGCGCACACGGCGCTGTCGGCGGCCAAATACGCCGAACACGCGATCGCCGCCTCCTCGGCCGCCAGCTTTATGGCTCCGCAGTCTACGGTACTCTGCAAACAACAGCTCGAACACGAGCCCTGTCCTATCTGCGGCGACAAGGTGTCCGGCTATCATTACGGACTACTTACGTGCGAGTCGTGCAAGGGATTTTTCAAACGAACGGTTCAGAACAAAAAGGTTTGCTTGTCTTTCTGCGGTTACTTTTACCAAAACTAATGTGAAACGTGATTTCAGCAATATCAGTGCTCGGCCGATCAGAACTGTCCCGTCGACAAGACTTGCCGAAAGCGCTGTCCTCATTGCCGCTTCCAGAAGTGTATGGGCAAAGGCATGCGGATCGAAGGTCGGTTTGCATTTTGAGCACTTCGCAGTCGTTTGCGCAGAGTTGAGGCGTTAATGGGAGAAGGGGGGGATGACGACGGCGGAATTGTCCAGTACTCGACGAGTGCAGCACGTGCCTCGGAGGTCATGCAAAGGTCAACAGCGCCGCGTTTGTAAATTCGCTCAAATTTTCGACCGCCGTCAAGGTTATGGGCCGGCACATGTGTTTTTCCACATGCTCAGATGAGAAAAACCAGTCTCTGTGTGGGTGATGCGGAGGAAGTTTGGCGAAAGCGAACGGCTGCCCCAGAGTTTCTAAGCTAGCGCGCTAGTGTAACGGGCTGTAGTTACGGTAGTAAGCGAGCCAGCCTACGGTGATCATTTGGACGAAGCAACGACCCGACACGCTGTCCGGCGTCGACCGCTGTTCTTTGTCGTCGTCGCTGGTCGAAGCCGGTTTTTCTGGCCACAAACGCGCAAGAAGTTGGGCGGCCACCCCGGTGCCTGTCTCCGTGCCGTAGCCCGAGGGCCGTGTGTCGGCTGGGCGTAATCCCGCGTCGTCCCCATCGCTGTGTCTTCCCCATGCCCGTCGCCGCTTGCAGACACAACACGCAAACGCTACATGCATGCGACTCGCGTACGCTTCAACGCACTCCATGTCTGCTTTTTCGCTCGTTCTCATCCGACCGCAAAAGTCCTTGAGAGACGAAATTGCGACCGACTTTTTTTCGTTCCTCTTCCCCCTCTCCCCCCCTCCCCCCATTCTGCCACTTTCCTCTGCGCTGGTGAGCGCCGCGAACAGCCGTCGAAACGACCGTAATCACTGTCGGGAAAGAGACGGCGCCATGGCGCTTAACTCGAAGAAAAACTGTCACCGTTCGACAGACGGAATGACAGACAGTCCGGCCTCGGACTCGGTCATGTTCTGCTCGTTTTTATCGGTCGCGACCGGTGGGATGCGTGCTTTTTTGGGACGACAGAAATGGACACTTGGAGCTAGACGCTTGAAAAACAATAGGCGAGGGAATGGAGCGTGTGCCCAACCGCTGGCTGACATCCATCAGTCAATTGTAGCCGAGTACAGTTACAGTTTCCGGGAGGTTTCCCTGGAGACCGCTCGAGGCAGGATGCGGCGGCGTTGTTTGCGTTTGTGCAATTGTGATGCAAAAGGACGGAACGGCGCACCCCTGAGACCCGGCTGACCGCCGCCGCATTCGGATGCCGCCACCGTGGGCGACCAGCGCGAGTCGGTCGGCCGATCGTAATACCGAAATGGGCCCGTTCCTGTTTACGACGGTCGCCCTATCTGACCATCTCCGATGCGCCGCGATGACCGTCTGACCCTGAGTGACCCTCGCCGTGCCCTAATCGCGCCATGAATGCCGCACAGTCGGACGCCGACGGTTGCGCGCAGACAATACTGTCCGACGAGGAGAGGGATGCGTCCACCCGACCGTGCGTCTTTGTCGCGCCCCCTAAAGTATTGCCTGAGATTGGTCCCCGGCAGCATTCACTCACTGCCAACAGCAAAACAACGCCGCGCTCGACCTCGAACCGCGCGCGCTCCACCATTATCTGCCACAATGCGCAGCCTACGAGAGTTCAACTGGAACGTTGGCCAATGAAGCCGTTGCCCAATGAAGCACTCGCTCCGCTCATGATAATAACGCTCATAATAACAAAGCGGATCGCAGCAATCGGAGAGTCGTTTCAGCCGTGCGCGAAGATCGCATGCGAGGCGGTCGCAACAAGTTCGGCTCGTTCTACAAACGCGACAGGGCGCAGCGCATGCAGCAGTACGCTCGACGCGGCGGCGCCTTCAGCTCAATGTTCCAGCATCACATGTCGCTCACTGAACAACACGTGTCGAGCAGCACGAACGAACTCGCCAACCATCATCCGCACATCTACTACCAGCACCAGCAGCAGCAACACGACCCGCACAAATTGCTCACGCCAACAGCGCTAAAGTCGTCGAGCGGCTACGACGCCCTGCTGCAGAGTCCGACGCTGTCGAGCAGCACGGCCGATCGCGATCACGCCGCCATCATCAATGCAAACAGTTAGTCCAACCACCTTTCTACACACACGTAACTCATCTCATTGCTCCACTTTTAGACGGCTTCGCACCAGCCAGGTCGATGGCCAGCCAGCTCCCGACCAGCTACATGCCCAACTGCGACAATCTGGCGGCGCTGCTGAGCAGCTCGATTGACGAGCAACTGATGCGCGCCGCCAACGGCACGCCGAGCGGCTTTCCGCTCTACTCCAGCGTCAAGTCGGAGCCCTACGAGCCCACCTACCCTACCGCCGATCCATTCTTGTTGCACCAGCCGCCGCTGCCCGACTACGGCGTCGTCCTCTCGATGCCGCAGTACATGTCAATGGCGCCGATGGCTCCGTCGTCGGCGGGCTCGTCTAGTTCCAACGGCTCATCGCCGCTTCTTCCCGTCTGTCCCGCGCCGACGGCTAAGTCGATCGACTCCGTCTTCTTCGGCTCGATGGACAAGAGCGGCGTCGTGCCCGAGCTGTTGATGCAGCTCGCGAACTCGCTGCTCGAAGACAAAGCGAGGCAGACGTGGCTATTCGACCAGCTGGACAAGCTGACCGGCGACGTGTTCAAGGTGGCCATCAATGCTATCGACCATGACTTGCACAGTTCGCTAGTCAACTGGGCAAAGAGCGCGCCATTCTTCTGTAAATTGGATGTGAGTCATTTTATTGCCTTGCGTGCAATTGGCTGTTATTGATTCATATTTTGTAGACCGACGACCAAATGAATCTGCTCTACACAAGCTGGGCTTCCATGCACATCGTTGATTTCACCTATCAGCGCCTCAATGGCAACATGCCGATGTCTCTGAAACTGCGAAACGGCGTCGAGTATGTCCTATTGCTCCTCTGTCGATATTGACATATTCAGTTGTTGTGTCGTTTAGCTTCTCCGTGTCTACAGTATGCTTGCTGGGCCTGACAGACCTGCAGGCGAAATGGAATGAACTCTGCGACCAGCTGAAATCTCTTCAGTTCGATCGCTACGACTACGCGGCGATGAAGTTCTTGGCGCTGCTCGATCCATGTACGATGAAGACGAGTTCGTTGAAACAATCTTAAACGATCACATTTTTAGCGCAACCGTCATTGACTAATCGAGCGCTCGTCAGTACTGTGCGTCATAATATCATTCAATCGTGGATCGACTATCGCGGATCGTTGGCGATGGAACCGACTGGCTCATTCCATTTGTGCCTCAATGCTATCAAGTACGTGACTTCAAAGTGAAAGCAGTAGTGGATATGTGATAATGGAGTGTCTGTTGTAGATCGCTGAGCCGCGCCGCTGAAGATTTCCTGTTTTGCAAGTATCAAGCGGGTCAGCTGCCCGAGAACTGCAATTTGCTGAACGAGATGCTCCTAGGCAGCACGAAAGTACGCGGCGGCCCCACTTTTCATCCGCCCATCTGAACTCTCCGCTCTCTCTTACTCACTCACTCACTCTCTCTCTCTCTCTCCCAGCCCTTCACCACCCCACACACATTCCATCTCTGACGTGTAGACTCGAGACTACTGCCTGATGATGATTATAGTATTTGTTCTTTACGCGGCTGCAATAATCGATACGTGCTCTACTGTGTTTGTGCGTGCTAGTGTTCTTCGTAGACGGTGTATTATGTCTGTGTAACTGCGGTGGATGGCACTCGTGGTAGTATTAGTTATGCTGATGTTGGCATCGATCGATCTCCGGCCAATTTGAAACGGAGCTGCATCGGACGTTGTTTTGCCGTTGCCCGAAGACGTGTACATGAATACGGGATCGTTCGTTAATCATTTCTTTTTTCGCATCAGGTCTGTCGATCGTCGTGCGGGGCCTTGCTTGCCTGTGTCTTGCCTCGGCTTGATGGGGTGACCATCTGTCGATCATTATGTCGTTTGCTTTCTCTGATTTCTCCACCGTAGTAGTATCTTGTCTATCGCTAGTATAGCGTGCTCTGTGATGGTGCATCGGTAGACGACACCATGTTGCTTGCAATGCAATCGTAGGGGAAGACGGCAGTGGAGTCTGTGATGCATGTTGTAGTATATGATGTAATTGTGTGCATGGATATGGTCTTCTTGTTGGCGTTTACCGCCGCACTCAGCGCACGCATATCTCTCGCTCTCTCTCCCTCATCTCTTCTAAGCTGGATGGACGGAGTAGGTGCTGCTCATGTTTGATGCGATCATTCCCACCGTGTTGTTATGTTTGTTCTCTTTATTGGTAATCGCGAGTTTCTCCGCCCAAGTTTTAAACTTATTCGTTCGAAACGGCGTTCGCCTTCCACAACGTACTTGTATACATTCCAAAGGACCCCTGGTCGTCGCTGATGGGCGCCACGGGCCCGGTGGATTGTCAGCATTTCTGGGTTTTATCGGGTATTGGGTTATACGGACAACGATTGACGTGTATACTGTTCTTGCCGCCGATTTGTACCGTATCCTCTGCGAGTGTGTGTTTGTTT
>NIUQ01000239.1:0-29146 GCA_002796945.1 Plectus sambesii | reverse complement strand
CGAGAGTAGGCGCTAAAGTAAGTATCGCCGAAAAAGATGAAACCACATGCAGGCGAATTGGGCTGAGGAGCGCGTGTCTGGCCACACGCAAGGCACGGGTCGAAACGCGAGCGTAGAGGGCGAGATCAGAGCGAACTCGTTCGTGCCGTGACGCAGCAGCTGTCGGGCACTGTGAGACTGTTGCGTGCCAATGTGGACGTGACCGTCTCTTGCGTGCCTGGATTTTTCTCCCACTTGATCTCGACCGTCTTGGAATCACCGTGAGTCCGCATTAGCGCCTGACCGTCGGTCGACGCGCCATCTAGGAACGCGCCCGACGTCAGCCGAGCACACCGCGTGTTCATCCGCGAGCTCTCCGATCGCAGTCGGTAGGCGCTGCCGTTCGACCGCCGCGCCTGTCCACACACCTTGAACAAGTCCAGAAAGGCCAGGCGGAACTGTTCATTGAGCCACGCGTACAGCACCGGGTTCCACACCTGCAATCAATTGTCACTCAATCATCCTGTCATTGCGGTTATATATCTTCACATATAATATATGTGCGTGTTGGTGTCGCTATATCGGCGCTCTCCAACGAGAATAATGAGTAAAATTCATGGGAAATGAGCTAGAACTGTCACTGCTTACCGTCGAGGTCATGGAGATGCAGTGCGTGATCACTCCGTACAAGTATTCTTGGCTTTGCACGACTTTCGGTAGCCATTCATAGTCTGAATGAGCCGAGCATTAACACGGACGAAAAGAAGGACAGCAATCGTTTCTTACCTCGCAAAAAGTTGAACACGACCGATGGAAGCCAGGAGGCGACGAAAGCCACGACCATGGCGATCAACATCCGATTCGTTCGCAAGCGACGCTTCAGAGCCAGTCGTCGTTGCTCGGACAAGTGCTCGCTGCCTCCTTCGCTGTCGCGTCTTAGCAACATGCCCTATAACGCCACGTCCGTATATCCCTGCCCCTGCCCCTGCCTCCGCTCGAGCTTACTTTTCCCAGTCGAATGCAAATCATCGCGTAACAGAAGGCAATTATCGACAGTGGAACCACAAATTGCAAGAAGAAAAGCACTGTGCCTAAAAGACTCTTTTAAACATCGTGAAATTGAAAATTATCGGACTCTCTCTCTCTCTCTCTCACCGTAAGTACTGCGACCAAATTGGTCACTACCCCAGTCCTCGGTGCAGAATTGGCCGCAAAAGTTGCCGTAGTCGACGAGCTTCTGCTTGAAGACCATAGGGAGAGACAGGCTGACGGCCACGGCGCAGTTGAAGACGATCATGCGCAGCGCATGCTGCTTCTGAATGGGCCTCTTAGTTGGATAGACGATCAGAATGAATCGATCGATTGAGATCTCTGTCAATGTCAGCGTTGAGAAACACAAGCTGACGCCCTGCAAAAATTGCCGTGTGACTTTGCGATAAGTGTGCAGTGTATAGCACCTGAATGAGAGGCACCAAGTGACAGAGCTCCGGCCCGAACAACCACACTTTTGTGAAGGCCGTAATTGGCGTAATTGAGCCGGACACGCAGCAGACGACGATGTCGGAGCAGGACAAGCTGAAGCATTCCCGAGCGTACAAATTTGCACTAACAGCGCCACAAGTGCCCCATCATGGTCGACACAAAAGACGCCACGGCCTCAGCAGACTCGCAGCGTAAATGAGTCTCTCAGGCCCCACAACATTCCGGGAATACTAACAATTTTTTGGCTCGCGACTCTAACGAGCATTCGTACTCATTAGCACTATCGTCATCGAAATATAAATATAAGATTTAAAAGATATGGAAATATCGCTAGAGGCGCTGAATAAATTTCGGTAAATTTAGCTGGAGCGTTACATGAAGTGACGCTTTCGCCTCGGACTCGATATTAATCGTATGCGAGAGTTGACGTGGAAATGTAGCGCTTAGCATATCTCTCAATGACGGTGCGACGGCGAGAGCGACCAACCTGACGATAAAGCAATTCCTGACAGACTGCAGACTGCGATGTCGGAGGACGCTAAGGATGACAAAAGTATTGCCGCAGATGCCGAGGCTGATCACAATTGAATAAAGCACGCCAAAGATGCCCATAGTTTGAGGAATCGATGTGAGGTCGCTCGTGTTCTGCCATAGGAACTCCTTGATATCTTCGCAAGTGGAGTTCATTGTACGTTTTCTGAAAAATAACTCATTCGTCAACATTGAACGATCGCCATCTCACCACAACTTCAAGTTAAGAAAGCATCTATGATCGGAGGCTGTGGTGGCGCAAAAAAATTCGAGCAAGCGCACAGATTTCTCAGAAAGCACCACTGTATGCGTAGCGTAATTAGCCCACGCCGCTCGATTGACGCATGTAACGCGGGCAGAAGTAAATAGCACAGAATCGCAGAATGGGCGCGAAATGGCGAAAAATGGCTGACGACTGAGTGGCTGCTGACTCGCGACTGCTCTGTTTGTCAACTACAATTTTGTCGGCGACATCACCTCATGTCATAGTCGGCGCGATTAATAATGAAAGCGACACTCATTCAGTCGCTATGAGACGCGTGATCTCTTACAGCCGAATCCAACATTGATCAACTACCGTCGATTAGCCGACGTCAAAAAACTATATGCAATATCTAAAATTATTGCTCTTCACGCAAACCAGATTACGATCGTTGAGTAATGCAATTTAAATTGAGCAAAGGCGCAAAAGGGAGAATTGACGTGCGGAACGATGCGCTCAGCATATTCCAAGCGCCGTAGCAGACCGCCGCCGCCGCGCACAGAAGCGGAAGGACCTTCTCTCGGCTTAATATTAAAGAGAGCCGAAGTAAATAAGGACGGACAGCGCTGTCTATGTATAACAGTTCGAGTTACATTGTCCAGTTCGATGGTTTCGAATTACGCCGCTCACTCATTCGCATCACCGTCGCCGCTCAATGCAACACCTCGTTCTCTGTGACACTCGCTTCTAATTAGGCCGACACCTGCGCCGCTAGCCTGGCGAATGATCGTTGGCGGCAGTAAAATCAATCCATGCTCAAGAGTCCAAATGGCCTTCTTTCGAGACACCACCAAATCTCCCTCGTCATTGCCATGCGGGCTCTGATGCCTCACTCGCTTGCTCAACACAAAATCGACCAAAATAGACAGAGGCAGACTGTTTCTGGCGGCTCAACAAAGTCAATTAGGAACGGATGGCGGTAAGGATGATGATGGGGTGCTCGGCCTCGTGCGAGCCATCCCTGCTCGTCGACAACGAACGCGACTCAAATGTGAAAATGACAGAGTGCCAGCTATCTGGCAGAGCGCAGCCGAGGGCGGTCAAATAGGGCGCTGTTTGGGCTGCCGCCATCGCAAACGAAAAATGCCGCAAACGGGCAAAGACGGCGGGTGCGACAAACGAAGCGTCCACAAATCGCTGTGCGTTTACGGCCGCTTCCGTCGTTGCGCCGATTTCGGTAAAGATATATACTGGAACGCGGGCTGAAAGATATCGGAACGCGGAAATCCCTTCCCCCGCTTCGCTGGCAGTCGGCGCCATCCCCTCCGGATCGGCGCTCGCATCTCCCCTCCCGATCACTTACTGCAACAGCTCATGCAGTTGGTCCAATCCGCCCGAATCCTCCGCGCCTTCAACGGCGGCCATTAGAGAGGCTGCCCGACCGGTGGTGGCAACAAGCGGCGTAGAAAGGGTCGACTGCGCGGCGAGATCGAAGCAGGAAGGAGTGGGACTAACCTAGCTGAGCGGCGGCGGCGGCTTCTGAACGCTGCTGATTCGCTGGCTCGCCAAATCGCGCGTCCGTCTCGGAAGCGGTGCAACGCCCTGACCGGTCGACGACGCGCAACGACGAAAAGGCCACACAGTGGCAATTGGCCGACTCGACTGGCGCGGATCGACAAGATTTGATAAGGCACCGATCGAATCAGTGCAAGTGACAGCGGCGCGACTCAAAGTGGGCGGTTCGACGAATTCGATCAGTCTCTACCACACGCGAACGGTGACCGGCAATTGAAAGCCGTCGACTACGGAGGGGACAAACAAGCGGCCGTTGGTGTCCCGGTCATTACCGCCTCCATTCGCGCACGACAATTCGCCGGCTGCAAATGAAGGCGCCCGGCTCCCCGCCGATCATCAGCGCCTGATTGCTGCCTTCCCGCCCCGACTGGCCCCAACTTTGCTGTCATTACCAACTCGGTCATTGTCTATTCACGACAACACTCGCCACGCCATCCGTCAACCAATCGCTCTCCGCTCGCGACCCCCTCGCCGCAAATCGCGCCCCAAGACGGCCAAGCACGGCCAAGCGGTCAAGTCGTCAACAAGCGTCGCGAGAGAAACAATGCAAATGACAGACTTTAAGTGAGGCAGAAAAACGGAGCGCCCACTCCGCTTCGCTATTCGATCAGCCGCTTGGATGCGCCGCTGCATCCAAACATGATTCGCCCCTCGCAACGCTGATCACGGGTCGTCGTGTTCGTCTCGCATTTTTACCTCGACCCGCCTTCACGCCCGTAGAACAGCATTAAGCAGATAGGGACGTCTAATTTACAAAGACGCAAAGGACACTATCACCATCCGCGCTGCTAGGAATCAACAGTCTCCTCCTGTATCCCTTCTCACGTCATACACTGAAACGCCTTCGATCCGTTCGCACTTTTCATTCAGTCAAAATATTTTTAGTCACCAGCGTTGACGTCGAGCAAACTATGATGGATGTGCTTTTCAGGATGCTCCTTTTGGCGGTGGGACAATGATCACTTGATGAGTAGCTGACTCATTGATGCGCTCTTCAGCGCGTCGAGTTGGAGCCCCACCTATAACTCTTATATGAGCGCGGCAAAGTATTTTGCTGCATGCACGTTTGTGCGAAGAGTAGCCTCCAACAATTAAGCTGCCTGTTTCCTACGTGCAACTGAAGTACATATATTAGGGCACTTACGCTACGATGTCCAGGAAGGGCGCATCGAACGTTAATAATGCGGCTGCCTCAATTGAAAATTGTGATGCGAATCAAATGTTCTAATGCATTTCAAAATGTTCAATACACGGATGCTGCGAACAATTACTAGTGGGGGAACCAGAGTTGTGTCATAATAGTGCTAGAGCATCGGGCGCCGAACGGCGTCCTCCTCGGTTTCCTTTTCAATCTAACACCAAAAAAGCTAAATTATGTCTGTGGCGCTTATAAGTTGCAAATATATTCCTTCACAGGAACGTCCCCCGTCCAACGATACGGTCTTTGAGGGAGCGATTACTGGCAGCAACACCTCCATCAATCATTCTGACATGAGATGTTAGCTATACCACAAAATTTAAAATTAGAATGATCCTATAAAAGAGCAAATAGTAAATAAATAATGTCTGCTAATACATGGTTCAATGAATGAAAGAACCTCTGCATACATAATGAAACGCTGATCAGTGCGTGACTAGGAAAATGAAGCTTGAATAATGCGACCGCAAAACAAATTGTTGAGAAATGTTGAGCGACTCGATAACTCAAATATGGAGATAACATTTAATACCATCTTTCAATAATTTGCTGCTAATGATAAAGAAAGTAATTTGGGAACTGAGAGAAGCGTGATCGACTTGCATTCTGTGCGGATCGATTAGCGTGCAAGGCGGACGGCCGAGGATCACAGCGGAATCCTGATCATCAATCGGCCCGGTCGAGAGACCGCTCGCCCTCCCTTTGACGCATCGGTGAGACATCGGTGGCGTTTCATGCAACGATTACACGGATGGCAATCGCCGGCATAACGTCGATTCAGTCATTCCTGCTCTTCGTCGACGACGACTGATGCCGCCAGAAGACGCGCTCGATGCGGTCGATTTGATTGGTCCGGAGAGACGCAGAGTTCGGTCGCCGACGTCAACACGACACGCGGCGTAATCGAGTGAGAAGCGCTCGTCAGCGACCGCCGACCCGGTTCGACCGCTGGACGTCGTCGGCAGACGCCGTCCGTCCGCTCACGAATGCTTCGCGCCGATTCAAAGCCAGCAAGGGGTACTGTGCTCGCCTGCACTCGCCGGCGATGGTCGGCTGGTAGAAATCGATCAGTCATTTCAATTTTGTCTCTGTTGCTGCCAGATTCGATCATTGTAATTGCGCGCTCGAAAGAAACCAACGGCGGGGCGACCGGAGCGCAGGCGGTTAAATCGGCTGTTTAGACTCGCTTGCCTCTTAACTGACTAGGTCTTGAAGTGGCGATGAGGAACGACTCGGACTCGGACTCGGAATTTCCGTTCTCTGACCGCTGCGACAACGTGACGATGCTGGAGCATGGCTATTGCTACGGCTACGTACTCTGCGGCCTCTGTTACGGCGGCGGCTTCCGAATCGCATCACCTGTCTACGACCTTTACAACTTGATAATTATTGGCATTTTACTGCCGATCGTGGGCTGTTTCGGGATCGTGGGCGATCTCTTGTCGGCGTTCGTCTATTCGCGGCCCTGCATGCGCTCTTCCGTCAACGTTTATTTGTGTGCGCTAGCCGGAAGCGACGTCACGATTATAGCCACTGCCTTTTTCGTAAGTAGCACTGCTTTTCTCTCACTCCGGCGTCATAATTGCTTCCTTTCAGTTGTTCTTCTTGGAGAATATGCGCAAGCATAGCGTTTCCGTCGCCTACTATTACGCCAAAGCGGCGCCAGTCATGTACCCCTTGGGGCTGACGGCCCAGACTTGCTCCGTCTTTTTCACCGTGGCGGCGGCCTTCGACTGCTATATAACTGTAGTGGGCTCTGTCGCGTGGCGCCAGAGGTGCTGCACAGTGCGGCGGTCAATGTTAATAGTAGTGGTGATCGTCTTAATTGCCTGCCTCTACAATGTGAGCCACTTATTCGAGGTGTACGTCGTCGACTGCTGGTCGTCGACGTTCAACGAGATCACGCTGGACGTGTGTCCGACCGAGTTCAGGGCCGACCCGGTCTACATCCAGCTGTACTACGTGTACGGCTACACATTTGTGATGGCGGGCGGACCAGTGTTCCTTCTGCTCGTGCTCAACAGCGCAATTATCATAGGATCGCGTCGGAAGCGGCGTCGCTCGGCCGAATCGCACGCGGGTGGCACAGACGTGATAACGCTCGTGCTCGTCGTCTTCCTGTTCATCTTCTGCAACACACTGGTGCGTGTTCACACCCGTCATCTTTTCATTCCGCCATCTTTACTTGCAGGCGCTGATTGTGAACGTACTGGAAATCGGATTTGGCGAGCACGAGTTTGTTCTCGTCGCCATTTCTTATTTGGTCGACGTGTCCAACTTCCTCGTAGTCTGCAACTCGAGTGCCAATTTCTCCATTTATTACGCGTTCGGCGACAGCTTCCGAGGCACGCTAAAAGATTATTTGTGCACGAAGCGCTCCATACGTGCCAAGAGTCCGCAGGCGAGGCACAGACGTCGACAACTCACAAATGGCAACACGGTGATGAGCAGCAATACGTCCGAAAGTCACGCCATGCTAACTAATGCGCCGTCCGACAACTGCGCCGCTCTTATTTCGCCCCGGACCAATGCCACTCATATCGACGATATAGAGCAACGATTAATGCTGCTGGCTGGACCCAAGGAAATTCTCATCTAAGCTGCATTCATTTTATGACGCTCTTACAATGGCTGCTTCGACGCGATGAACGTAGTACAGTTACAGTGCATTGTCGAATCAATGGAAAACGTTTCAATTGTTCAAGATTGCAAAACTATGCGGACTACCGACTTATGAGCCAAACACATGTGTGTAAAATTTTCAAAAAAAATATTTGCTGAGTGAGAAAGATGTTCTTGGGTCGGTTTGTGAAAAACAACCCATCCGTCCATGTCAAACGATAGAGAATTGACAATTCTGATTGTGGCTTAACTGCATTGAAATGTTCTATCGCCGTTCTATTGTTTGCCTAAAGCATCAGATGTATATTTTTATGAACAGCTTGAAAATAAGTTTGACCCATTGTTACACTTAAAGGTCGCAAGCGCAAAACAAAACGGAATGAAATTCTCATCTCACCGCAAACCATTGAAGCAAAATGCGTGTATCTTAGAAGCGCTTTCAGACAGTAGCACGTAACAATTCTGCTCGTTTCTATTCATATCGTCTGCGCTGAAATTTATCATTCATTCATCGCGAGTGCGCTCATGCGAACGATCATGATAGTCTTATTTAAATTACTTCAACCCAGCTCAGCGATCCGGCTCAAACGATTTCGAGCACAGCATCGTTCAATGACCGCTTGCATCGAGTCGTTCAATGAGTCAGCATTAGCATGGATCAAAGGATGATATCGACATATGTTAGTAGGACTAAGTATTGGCAGTTCCGGCTGCTTGAGAATCGGATAGCTTGGATGGAAGAGCCATGCCTAAGTTGTCACTGACATGAACAGATGCAAATTGCAAACGAGTCGCGCGGTAGCGAACTATCGACTTTCACAGCGCATTCGGGGGAGGCAAACTGCCAACGAAACATTGTTACCCTCTCTAACAACAACTCGCTTCAGTCCTCAGGGCTCGAGACTGATTGAGCATATATCTCTACCATACTTGAATCTTTGAGAGAAGCTCTTTCAAACATTCATTGTGTAAATTTGTAAATAAACTCGCGAAATCGTGATGCTCTAAAATGCAAGGTGATTTAGTGATAGAAAGTGTCAAGATGTCCAGCGCGGTTTAACAATTCTAGCATTCACACCCGAGGAAGTCTTGACTCGCGACGATTAGAAACGAAAAAAACCGAAAAGAAAGAATGCTTTTAATGCGGTTGTGATAGAAAATAAATTATTTCTTGCGTCAGTTGCAGAACATTCGCTCGAAGATGCACAAGCGCACTCCAATGGCGTCCTACTGTGCATGACATATTGTTTCCTAACATCCTTTTCGCAGACACAACATCATCCTTCTAATATAATTATCATGCTTCTGTTTTGTCGAACTGACGTCATCGGGAATTCTAGCATCTTAGGGACATTTCTTGTAGCAATACGCCTACGTAAGTCTACCCTAAGCGAATCACTGCGGAACTGCTCGACTCGATGATTAATAAAAAGACCCTTTATATGCAGAATAGTCCAGTATAAGCATTTCGATCATGTTTTGCGCTAGACAGGCATTAATCGATTCCCTCTGTTGCTGATAATAGTCGTCCGTTTTGGTATCCAGAGGAAAAGGCTGAAAAGGGGTCGCAAGATTTTGTTGTGTAACCTGAAAATAGCCTCCTTAAACCTCATTTACTCTTAACACAAGACGTGAACATGCTTGGAAGAGGTCAGGCTTTTACATATAAAGTAGGTGAGAGATGCGCTCAAAAGTGACAGGCAATCAATTATGCGATAAATGTTCAAAGTGACAACATAGACTTCGACGGTCGAAAACATCGCCTCTGAATTTCCCACGGGGTCAAGTAGGAAATATTGCTTCCACTTTACGCGATGGCTAGTTAAAACAGCCCCTGTATGGATTCATGAATTTCCTTTGTTAGTTACGTCATTCAATAAAGGTTTGTTTCCATAGGAAAAAGACAATGATTCATTTTAAATTATTAACTGCTGCCATTTTAAATGAGGGCCTCTTTTAGGCGATAACAGTTTCAAGTACTATTTTCAGAACGCCACGGCTTACAGCGAGCATTATCGGCCTAACAGCAGGTGTTTCTCCTTTTCCTTTCAGTGCACCGTCAGAAACTATCTCTTCTATAAGAGACTATTCGCCGACGCGCAACAAACTTGAAGGGCTTTGGAAGGACCGTCAGCTATTGCGCGCCAAATTCATAAATATCTGCTTACAGCTCATCCATTTGATGTTTTACGTGCAACTGCTTCAGCAACCTTCTTTAAATCGGCCCTGCTGTTTCCGAGGCATCGAAGACCGGCCTATTAAACTCAACACTAGCAGTGAGACGCGAATGAGAGAGCCCTGAAAATTGTACGCTGATTTTATCAATTTTATGCTGTACTTTATTTCAGTAGTTCTATAAAATAGTTTTGCAACAAGCTACAACATCAGTGATCATACTTTGCTGTGTGCTGCAAAATTCGAGGTTAAATTTGCGCTGACGAAAACAAAATTTCCATCCGTGGGCTCATACAATGCATACATCGCCAAACTGGAATGCGAACGAAGCGTTAAACCACGCTGATTCAGCAGAAAAACCGGCGCCCTCTTCCATGATTTGGAGCAGAAAAGTGTCGAGTCTGAGCAGCTGCCTTTGAGCTGGTAACCTGCAGAAAAGAATACCGGTTGTGTCTTAGATCATAATCCGACTTACCCCCGCGTGGGGTGACGTGCAATTGCGTGTAATGTGCAACAACGCTATCCTTTCTTTCGCACTCCTTTTGCTCAGTCGCAGCGAAGACGTGTATGAAAACGCGTGGCCAGAGGTGTTTTCCCTTTAGTTCTGCCCGCCGTCGTTGCGAATTGCGTTCTACAATGCAGCAGTGGTCATAGAAGACGACGCCTTATGACGAAAAACCGGCCAGTTGTGGGTAGGCGTAGCGCGGGGAGTGTGGGAGCAAGAAAGACTCGGCGACCGGTCCTCTGCGTCGTCCGTCTATTTTCACCGAGCACGGACACCTCATATCCGTCGTCGTCGTTGGGGTTGTCGGTCGGCGCGATTAAACGACGAAAAACGCGTGTCCGCTGGATGAACTGTGCCATTTTCAGAGTTGACGCTCAGAGCTGTGGGCGATGAACAAGTCGATAATCGGGCTGGTCTGCGTGGTGTGCGTGGGGCTATGCTTTGGACAGAACAATGGCTTTGGCAGGAGATATCCTCACGTGCAGCCACCGATGAACAGGTATCGATCTTACTGCGCGCCCTGTCCGCCGGTGTTCCCGCCTCAGCAGCCTCAACAGCCGCCACAAAATCTCCCACAGGTATGTGGACACAAATCGCACGAGAACCTATGAAATAACTGCCAATCTTTCAGTGTCCGTGCGTGAAGCCTCCGGGTAGCAAAGAATGCGCCACGTACGACAAACGTCTCCAAGCGGCAACTCTCGAAGAGGCTCTCTACTCATTTCCCGACCTGGGCAAGCGTGACCCCGCTGGTAATGCGGCGCCGCTGTTCGATGCGTCCAAAGAGGCGCAGTCGCTACAAGAAACTGCTAAAGGGCAAAGCATGTCGGGAATGGCCAGTCCCGTCGCGCCACAAATGCAGCGCTTCGTCTCGTTTGGAGCGGCGATGCCCGAGTCCGACGTTGCCCAGACGCAAGCTCCTCCTCCTTCTTCAAATCCATTGTTTGGAGGAGAGTATTCGTGCAATTCGCCCGCTTGCAAAGCGTGCCTACTGACAGTCGTCAACGGGTTCATCAATTCAGCAAATAGTTCAACAGATCATTCGACGCTGGGTCACTTCCTGAGCATGCGCAAGCAGCTGGAAATGGAGGCCGGCGGAGCGCAGTGTCCTGGAATGGAGCAGCCATCGGCCGCTTTCAGTATGATGCAAGCGCCTGCGCTCAAGGGTGCGGGCGCCGATGCGGCTCCGCCAGTGCCCCCTGAAATCGTCGCGCAGATCGTCAGAGCCATTCAGCCGGATGGCGCAGGGCGACAACAACGATCAACTACCGACGAAGATGAGCGGATCCATCTCGAAGCAGCGGCAGAAGAGAAGTGGCGGGAACAGATGCAATTTCGCCCTCAGAGCAACACGCGCGCTAAGCGTCAGAGTGCAGCGCCATCGAGCACCGATTGTAACCATTTTTGATATCAGCAAACTGTGCGACCCTAAAGCGTATCTTATAGTGATCGGCACCGCGACCAAACTCGGATGCGATTATCAGCGAGGCACGCCGATTGGAGACTCCAAATACATTGGTCTCTGCAACATTTGTTGGCAATGGCGTCGACTACCTGACAAATACTTTCCTAGCTACTTGAACGAAGTCAGCTGCGACTCAAAGGATGATCAGTGCCTCGCAGGTTAGTGTCAAGATTTAATGATAAACTTGGGATGAACGCTTATTTTGAAGGATGGGGCAAGTGTCGTCCAGTTTTGAGAAGTGTGAATATTTTGGTCAACCATGGGACAACAGACAAGCCCGAGTGGCAGCAAGAGTCGATCTTCACTGTGGCGGCGTGCGAGTGCCAAGTCGAAATCGGCTCTCCTCTCCACACATTTGTTGCTCGATGAGCTGATGAGTGGACTATTTAATGGACGGTTATGTTCATCCGTCGCTCGACCAATCTCCCCTCCACTTCCACTGATTTTGACAACCAACCGATGCTGCTTTCTGCGCAAGTACACATGAAATGAAGCAAGAGAAGAAAGAATTTCTTAAGGAACGTTACAAATTAGAACGTTACAAATTAAAACGTGCGCACAGAAGGCCACATGAGTGAATACTCAATATTCAATATAAATAGACAGAGAAACGCAAGAGTGCGCGAAAACTGAGCACAGAAGCGCACAAACAAGAAAGGGAAACAGAAAACAGCACTGGCTACCGTAGCACATAATGCGAGTTTAGAGCAGCAAAATCCTAGCCGAGGGAGAAGCCCATCTGAGGAAGAAGGAGATTAATTTAAGCGCGGATGCATATATTTGGGCACTCCTGTAGAACAGGTGTCCCAAAATTAATCGTTTCAATGTGGACACGCGTGAATCTTTAGTAAATCATTGCGCTGAGCGATTTTTGGACCCTGCTCTACAGGAGTGCCAACATTTGAAGTGAAATAAACCCACCGACAGCCCGGAGCCAAAACCGGGTGATGTCGCATGGCGAGAACGACTGCTCGTAGAGCCCAGTCCGTTGATGCGGGCGGTCGTCTTCGGCGTCGTCGTCGTGCGTTGCTGACTGTGCCATACGGTCAAGTATGGATTCCCGCTAAACGATGAAACAAAAACTGTTCCATATGGTCATTTACGGATTGCCGCTAAACGACGTAAAAACAGCTTCAATCGTACAACTGGCTTCAATGGTGAAATAATGTCACCAGAATGTAGGTGACGAGCCACGCCTTGAAGCCGTCCAAGATCAGCTTCGGGATCACTTTCCATCGCGAGACACTTTTGCCAAGAATCATTATCGATTCCCGATCCATAAGTGCAGTGGAGGTTGTTTTTATCGGTATCGCTTATAACGGTAATTTGCTTATAGCGGTCATATTTGACTGGTCGAAAATTTTCGGCCTCTAATGTGTTGTACAGGGCAACGACGTTTACACGGTAATCGCTTAAACTAGGAAAATTATGCCGAGTCCCCCTTCACCGGTCAAAAAAATTGGTCTTCATTCGCCGATATGATTGTTTTCCACTGTACAGATGAGGGATAAATTATTGCAGCTGCTAGCGTGATTCTACGACCACATTCGTGACAAATGATGAAAAACGTTGCGAATAAAAGTACCCATCGCCGGTGGTGGAAGAAGCGCGCAGGCCGAGCATCTTGGGGGTGGTGTCGATGGAGGCGGCGGGGCTGGGCTGCATGTCCTGCGCGCTCATCTTGGCGCGCCCGCCGCCCGAGTTCATCGCCATGCTCATGCGCGCCGCCAAGTTCGACATCTGAACGACCCGATCCACCACGTCCACCACCACAACAACAATAACAACAAAGACCAACGTTGCTCGAGTTTGCCCCCATCGGCGTGCTCGTCACCACCGAATCGAACGACATTAGCAGCGGGTTCTTCGGCGTTCGTGGATCCGACACTGAAGTCCAACGGCTAACGTCAGCGATTGTCAACAAATGTGTCACATCTTGCAGTCATAGTGTTAGAGTAAGATTCATATCATCAGTAACTCGGTTTATTGTTCGCCCTCCAAATATCAGTTTTCATGGATGAATGTGACGTCTTGCTTTTCGCTACTTACTCATGCATTACTCATATAGTCTCGTGGTGTACGATGCGTAAAACAATTGTTATGCTCATGTGTGTTTGTGAGAACATTTCGCTGGCTCATATATGATGGGACCGAGAGTAATTAAAAGCGTGAGATAATGACAGAGAAAGTATTTCAACCTATTCGTCGCTGGTCACCCACGAGTAAGACGCGGGCGGTTCCTGCAGATTAGAAAGGACATCGATCGGCGCTGCCAACCACTCGACGCCCAATACGATAATTATATCGGGTCGTGCTTATCGCAGTTGGAGAGCGCCGCGACTTTCCGCCTTTTCTGAAAGCCATAATGGAAAGTCGGGGGTGAACGACGTCGTATGCAGACGCGTGTCGACTTCCGTCTCAGTTCGCATCGGTGACCTTCTTCTCAGCTCTGACGACCTGTAAGCCCACGCCGCTGACACTTGTCACAGACCACACCATGCGAGCGGCTGTGTCCTTTGCCTGCGCGCTCCTCATCTGTATGCAGCTACACCAATCGTGGGCGGCTCCAAATTTACTGGCCGACGTCGAAAAACGCGACCCCGTCAGCTGGTTCGAAAAGCGCGATCCGCTGCGGTGGTTCAAAAAGCGCAACTATGAAGATACTGCAGAAGCCGACAAGCGCGATATGATGGGATGGTTTAAAAAGCGCGACTCAGAAGATACTGCCGAAGTCGACAAGCGCGATCCTATCAACTGGTTCAAGCGGTCGGATGACAAGCGGGACATGATGGGATGGTTCAAGCGGTCGGATGACAAGCGAGATATGATGGGATGGTTCGAAAAGCGCGATCCAGTTAATTGGTTCTAAATTTACGGTTACGATTGTCGCAGGGTATGTTTGTAGTTTGACGTATGGTTTTCCACATATTGTTGGAACAAAACTTGCTTATTGGCTCGTTTGTTGAAACGCAGACCACTGTCCTCATTGAATAGCTAACATTCGCCCTACTGTCATATTGTTGAGCGAACAGCAGAGCGGACTGCATTTTTCAACAGTGACAATATACAGTGCGGTGATGCAGTTGATGCATATGTTGTGGTCGCTCCCTGATGACGGGTGATGGCTCTTGGCGTTTTTGTTGTTCGCATGTGTGATCGTTTGATCATTTGAAACTATGAGCGCATACTTGAAATACTTAAAAAAAGCACTGCCGTTCTCAATGGCGTTACTGCATTTAGCACTTGTTCATCGTCCATTTAACAAGCACTATCACAGTTGCCATACAAATCGACACATTTGGGATTAGCTGAGGACTTTTTATGATCCCTATTGCATGGAACAGGACGTTGTCGGCGCGAATAACGTCAGCGTGCAAGCGCACGGCTCGTGATCGGCAATTCGCCGTGAACAATAGAGACAACACGCGAGCAATCCAGAAGCAGGTGAAATATGTCAAACGAATCCCCCCGAGATCCTGTTATCACTGACCGTCGTCAATCGAGGACGGACACGATGGAGGCCAAGGTGGCGACGCTCCTGCTCGTAATCGTAACTCTGCTCTCTACGCCTATCACCGTTAGCGCCGAAGGCGGTGAGCGTATCATCAGCTGCGGCGGCGGGTCACAAATCGCTACATCCTTCCGTTCCAGAATTGCCAGTGATATGTACGGAGGCGGGTTGCTTTCTACGCCTTCGATCGGCGTCGGTGCGACCGCCTCTCCTCGCCTACAACAACCGCAATCTGCTCCACGCTGCCTATTTTTCCCAGCAGCCTAAGGATCGGCGAGTGTCCGATGGCGCGCATGAAGATTCGAAGCTGTTTATTCCGCCGAGTGGGTAGACGATGGGAATCATAGTGATCGCCGTGCTAGTCTCTCTCATGTACTGTGCGTGTTGCTTAATGCTGAAAGAGAAAGGAGGGAAGGACAGGTGAACGTCGCGGAGGTGTCATTGCGAAATCTGAGCATAGAGCTGCATAGACGAGCGGCATCAATGGACTGCGCTGAGGGAACAAATTGGCACGACCGTCGGGGACGAAAGGCTGAGAGAGGCGCGGCGTAGGCCGGGGAGTACCTTCGGCAAGCTGGTCGAACTTCGGGCCGGCTTAGTATTCCGCGGCGCAGTAGCTTCATTGCGAGGCCAGCGCGCTTAATTGGCGACTCGCAAACAAAAGCTAATCAGGCGCTTTGGGTCATACCGATCGCCTATCGAACCGCCGCCGTTGACGTATCGCCATCCGCCGTTCTGGTCGACATGCCGCAGGCACGCTACTTCGGCAACTTCTTCGTTCTTCTTATGCTTCTCGTTCTGTCTTTGGCTTCTTCGAATGGACAGAGTAAGTCGCCGAGTTCGAGTCGCTGTCCACTCGGCTACTAACTGTATTCAGGGACAAAGCGACAAGCGCCGTCCGTCCAGGCCGATTCACTCGCTCTCGAAGACATGGTCAAACGGAATTGGGCGAACAAAATACGCTTTGGCAAGCGCGAAGACGATGAAGCCCAGGTAAGCTACTCTGTTCGTTTTTTCACGTCAATTTTTGTGTGTAGAAGCGGTGGGCGTCGCAGCTGCGCTTTGGTAAGCGATTTACGGCCGACGACAACACCGACACGGACAGTCCAGATTTGGAAAATAAACGAGGAAGTTGGGCGAGCAAGGTCCGATTTGGATAATCTGTGTGCTTCTGTGTAGGCGTGCATAAAGTATAGTCGTTATTAGCACTTTTCCTTGCGTTTCAACCAATTATTTCAGAAACAAAGTGAACAACAGCAACTGACATACACGCTACCGTAATCAATCAATATGTTCACAGGGGATATGTACAACTGCACAACTTTGCTCGGGTCCGATCGAGCTTGCTGAGCACTCGATATTTTAAGACGAAATTGGGCGCCATTAAGTATTCGCCAATAAGTAAAACCTTTACAAATTGTCCGATTGCACGAGCCAACACATACTATGCGTAAATATTAGATCCATGATCTACTGAAACCAGACATATATAATGCGAATCTTTGACGAACGGCGAAAAGTAATCCGCAATCACAGGGACTCTGGTTGCAATTTGTGACGAAACATTGCGCAACTGCGTTTAAGGCAGTAAGCGGCAGGTTGGGCGAACAATTCTTAATTGTGACACTAGTTAGCAGAAGACAATTTTCACGAGAAAACAGACTTGAGGGAACGCGCTGTGAAACAAGCTCAAATCCGAAGAGAAATGTTGCTGAAACGGAGCGATAGAAAGAGAAGAGAGAGAGGAAGGGAGGGAGGAAGAGAAAGAAAGATAATGCCCTGGCAGTGCGAGCACCAGAGCAGAAGGCGCGACGGGTAAGACGGATGCGCGCGATAAATTGACCACGAAAACGGATTGGAATGCCACCGGACGAGCAGCAGCAGCAGCCGGTGGGATAGCGCCAAAAAAGGTCGAATGAGATAGTGGGAAATGGAATTTGCGGTCAGGAATGACTGAAGAAACAAGGCACAAGGCTAGCGTTGAATTAGCAACATTACGTCGCGAAAAGTCTGTTCGAGCTCCTTGAGCACGCGGTCCTGCTGAGTCGCGTCGTCGCCCGTCGCCGCGCATTGCCGCAACTGACGCACCGTCGAGTCCATCCTCGTCAACAACTCCCTGAAACGCCAACGCTATCAGCTTCATAATCCTCCCCAGCAAACTAACTATAGTAAAACCCGGATATAAGAGCAAGCTCGGGAAATCGAAAAGTGGCTCTTATATCCGGAACCTCCTATATGAGGGATAGGCTCCTGTGCTGTAGCATAGTACAGTGCACGTACGAGAAATCGAAAAGTGGCTCTTATATCCGGGTTTCACTGTATAGTCAAGTTGTTCAATCAGTAACAATTATGCATTGTTCCCGTAGCGATAAAGGTTAATTGCCTGGACTCTGCAGCGAACGAACTCAATTTAGTTTTCGATATTAAGCGTGCTACGGTGCTCCCTGCGGCTCCCTGTTACTGACTATAAAGTCTTGACTACATAGTCTTTTTCGATCAGTAACAAGAAATCGAGTCAGACACCGTAGTTATCAAAGATTAACTCGCTTTTCAGTGCTTGAACATCGTTTTTCACCGAGAATGATAGTCGTTTCTCGGTTTTTACGAGCGTAAATTGATAGAACGAAGCGCTATTGCAAACGTTCATCAGCATGAATGACTGATGGCTAATGAAAGTGATGACTCAATCAGACAAACCACTTCAAAAGACGATTCTTCTTCATTCTACAATTTACTGCGCGTATAAATCAAGAATCGCTAATGATTCGGGGCAAAAAAGGAGTGTCTCGCCGCGGAAAGTGACGCCGTTAGGATCATATCCAGACCGACAACGCTCGCCAAGCACAAAGTAATCAAAGAATTGCGAGCATAAATGATGAAGCATAAAGCTACTTCGTCGCGTTCAACGTAAGCTCAAAATGGCCGTGAATGCAACGAACAACTAACCGGTAGCGAAACTTGGAGTGGGGCGAGATGTTCTCGGCGTAGACGGCGCACATGGTCTGGAATTGTTGCACGACGTCGCTGAGGCGAATGAGCGACGCGTGCGAATTGTTGGCGCTGTTGCTGTTCGGTCGGCTCGACGCCCCTCGCAGCTCGCCCATACAGCCGTCTAATCGCCGGTATAAATCCACCAGTGAGTCCTTGTTCAGCGGCGACGATGTCGTCGCCTCCGTCACTTCCAAGACGTCCAAGGTGGAATTTGCGCTTGTAAGGCCCCCTTCTTTGCTGTGCCTCGGTGACGCTACCGGACGCACCACTGCTCGCGGGGGCTTTCCCATCGGCTGCGCAACTAGCGGCGCTTCCTGAAACGAAAACGCATTTGATATCAGGTACAATTCGCCACAGCAGCGCATCGAATATCGTCAAGAAGGCTTCGCGAGAAGGAAGAAATCGAGTCAGGCACCATAGTTGAAAAAGATGAGCTCGCTTTTCGATGCTTGAACACCGTTTCTTGATTTTTACACGCCCAAATTGCTAGAAAGAAGCGCCATCGCCTTTCGAAGCAGCTTGCCTAATTCAATTTTAAGATTTCTTCTTCCTCACGAAGAAATGTTGACTATATACCTACCTGCATGCCGCCGTCATCGCGCTCCATCAAAGAAAAGCGTTTGTCGCCGCGAGCGATCGTCCTCCTCGGCGGCGTGACGGGACTGCCATTGGTCGGAGTGCCGCCGCCGGCGGCCTGGAGCCGTTCGAAGCGACTAGTCAAGTCCCTCAAAGACTGCGTACGATTGAGACTGGGCGAGTCGGCGTCGGGGTCTTCCTGGTCGACGGCGGACGGGAGAGGGGGATTGGAGTCGGCGCGCAGACGGGCCTCGGCCAATCGGCCCTCGACGGCTTTGAGTCCGAGCACGGAGCGCGTCTTCTGGCTGCGTTGGAGAGTGCTGAACGGCCGCGGCTCGATCGGCGGCGCCACGGCGATGGTGACGGCCGGAGGCGCCGGTCGGCCATTAAGCCGCCGTCGCTCCACCGCCTCCATGCTCACCGTCCTCACGTCGCTCTCGCCGCCCCCTTCTTCCGCTCCATTCTCTTCTACCCGACCGTTCGTCTCCACAGTGTTCGTCTCCATATGAATCGAGTCGGCGCCCACACTGTCCGAAGAACTGTCCATCGTCTCCCCGAAAGGCCGGTGGTGTTGCAGCGGCGCGACCTTCTGCGTCACCAACTGGCGCACTTTGGCGGTTTTCACCTGCGGGGTCGGCTGAACGACGACGGCGTTCTTGTCGACGTGACGCAAATGTTTGATAGTGGCCTTGAGTTCATCCTCGCACAATGCGGGGTCGGTCTGATCACTGGTGCTTTCTTGGTTAGTGGGCGGGGTGCGAGATTTGGTCGACCCCTTGCGGCGATGTTTCCAGCCAGTCTCGGCTTCCTCGGTTTGCGAGCCGCCGTCAACTTTGCGGGGGATGGGGACGGGTTTGTCGCTATGCGTGACCACAATGGGGGACTTTGCTTCGGCGCTGCGCTGCTGCTCGGGCGGGGAGCCGGTCTTTCTCAAGCGCATCTTCAGCTGCTGCAGAAATTCGTTCTGACCGAACGGCGCGTCAGAGCCGTCGGCGAGAAAAGGCGTGCTATCGCGCGAGCTGGACGGATTGACGGCGTCCAGACTGTCGTCGGAGACGGCGCCGCTGGCGTCGGGCGGCGAATCGCCGGGTCCGTCGGTCTTCAGCGACTCCAGGTAGGCGTCGATGCGGGCGCCCTTTGGCATAGTGCCGAAGCGACTGGCGGCCTTGCGTAGATTCTTCTCGGCGAGCTGGGAGATGACGGGCTCGTCGTTCATCTGCGACTCCTCGTCGTCGGCCGAGTCGAGCGTCTCTTGATCGTAAGACGGCGTCAGCTGCTGTTTCAGATGTTTCGGCTTGGCGGAAGACGGCGGAACTGGCAGGGGGAAGACGGGGTGTCTGAAAAGGCGTCGCCCAAATATAGTGGCCGAATGAAACAGCGGCGCGTAAAATCATCATACCGTCCCCGCGCCGGCGGCATGGCGGCCATTTCTTGCGGGCTGGGCGGCGGCGGGAAGTCGATAATGGTCGATTCGGTCATGGCGGCCTTGGGTCGCTTTTTATCGTCGTCAACGGGTAATTTGAGCACGGCATTAGCACCAAAGTCGCCGGCGCTGCGCGATGTCTTTAGAGGAGATTTGGGCCGGATCGAGGAGCGCGAAGCGTTGACGGAAGCGGTGGCGGCGGCGGTGGTCTGCGACGACTTGCGACCGCTGCGCCGGCGACGCTCGCCGCGCGCCTTCTGCAGCTCCATACCCACCTCCTCCTCTATGCTCGACTGGGGGAAGAGAGACTCGAGACTTTTGTGGATGTCGCGGAAGCGAGGTCGGTCGGAAGGGGACCAGTTCCAACACTAAACGACGATTAGAGATTAGACAGAGTCAGTCTGGCGAATGTCGCAGTCGCCAGCGAAGAAAGCTCTACCTGGAGCATTAGTCGATAGACGGAGTTCGGACAGCCGGAGGGCGAGTCCATTCGAAAGCCCTTCTCGAGCAGAGTGTACACGTCGCTGAGCTCGACGCCCGGATAGGGTGTCATGCCGTAAGTGGCGATCTCCCACAGCAGCACGCCGAAAGCCCACACGTCCGACCTAAACGTTAAACGACTTTCGTTCGAGCCCTACAATCGCGAGGGAAAATCGATTGTTCGCACTTGGTCGAAAAGGTGTTGTAGGCGAGTCCCTCGGGCGCGGTCCACTTGATAGGGAACTTGGCACCGGCGTGCGCCGTGTAAGTGTCCTCGCGCATAAACCGCGCCAGACCGAAGTCGGCCACCTTGACGATATTCTCGTCCGAAACGAGGCAGTTCCTGGCGGCCAAATCGCTGCAAGACGCGCGGTTACGCTCGGCGATCGCTCATTAGGCACAACCGTACCGGTGGATAAAGTTGCGCGACTCCAAGTAGGCCATGCCACTAGCAATTTGCGTCGCCATGTACATGAGCACGGTGGGATTGAGGTCGCGCTTGTCGCCCTTGCGTAAATAATCGAGCAAATTGCCCCGGTTCATGTATTCGGTGATAATGTAGAAGGGCGGCTCGCGCGTGCACACGCCGAGCAGCTGCACCAAATTGGTATGCCGAAGGTCCTTCATAATGGCGGCCTCGGCGAGAAAGTCGTGCAGCGCCATCGCCTCCTCCTGCAAACACTCGCATTCCTAACTGTCGCCCCCTTCAGTAAAGTCGCATACGCACCTTGAGTGTCTTGACGGCCACGGTGCGTTGATGACGCTTCCAATACCCTTCGTATACGTCGCCATACTGTCCGCCACCTGAACAAGAACGGACCGGTTCTCGAGCAAACAATGTTTCTTTTCAACGAGGCCAAGCTTTCAAATATTTTCTCAAACTTCAATTCAAGACATGTAAATCAATACATTATCAGGCTTGCGAGTCGCGCACGCGGCGCGTACAAGTGGAAAATACAAACGGACGCAAATGAGAGACGCAACGAACCGAGTTTATTTCGCATGATGACTTCGGCGCGGTCAATCTCCCATTCGTCGGGCTGCGTGGGCGACAGCGAGAAGACGGCCGGCGGCCGTTCCTTCTTCGGCGCCGGGTATAGCAGAGTGCACACAAGTCCATCGGCCACTCGACTGTGGTGATGGATCAGCTCGCCGAGAGTGTTGAACTTGCTCTCTTGCGTAATGAACAGCTGAAAGAAACAAAGAACGAAACGATGCGTGTCGGCCGACCAGAGTCATTCATCACTGGCGCACCTTGCCATTGCTGTCCTCGCTTATCCGATAGTGATACACGCGGCCATCATGACGTACGGAGATGGAAAATAAACCGGGGCTGGTTTCGGACTCGCGCACGAGAAAGCTGCCGTTGATGCCCGAGCTGAGGAGGTACTCGGCTTCGCTCCTGCTCACCTTGCCGTGATACCTGAGGTGATAGTAGGCGGTAGAAGGGTGAGCGGTTGGTTTTAGGGCGTGTCAGTAAGTCACTAACCAGGAATGCTTCTCGAGACTATTAGCCGGAGTGATATAGGAACTCGGCACCCAGCCGACGTCGCCCACCAGTCGCGCCGACCGCCGCTTGGTCGACTCGCGGTCTTGCCGCCGCAGTTTGACCAGCTGCGCCTCGCACCATTCGCCCGCTTTGTTGTAGCTGAGCACGCGCACCTGGTCCCCTTAACGAACGCACAACAGTCGTCGTCGAATCCTCAACGACTCGACAAATTAAAAACCTTTCTTCAACGACAGCTGCTCGTCGCCGACGCCGTGGAAGTCGTACAGCGCGACAAACAGTCCGTCCTTCGACAACGACGGCGCCATCGGGTAGCACGGCTGCGGGCTGAGCAAATCTTCGCGCGAAGACCATCGTGACGAGTGCCGGCCGTCCACTGCAGAAACAATACTTTCGACGACCATCCGCGTTTGCAAACGAAATAAAGCCGCTCACATTTGCTCGTGCTGTCGGCGAAGCGTGTAGTGCCGAAAGTATCCGTAGACGCCATCTGCTGGCGCTGCATGCTCGGGTAGAGCGAACGCTCTAGCCGGCTGTCGTGGCTAGCCAAGCTGTCCATGTCGTCAAGAGACGGACTGGCCGGTCGCCACCGACGGCTGGCGGTGCTCGGCGATTCTGCAAATTCCGTCATCATACAAAACGACGACGACGACGACGGCGCATATTAGCGACTATTAAGTACGCAAAGTAGCATGAATAACGATGACGACGACGAAGACACAAAGAGGCCAGATAGCGGCGCAGAGGAGGGCGGAAAAGGGCGGGTCGGAGCGCACCTGAGAGCCCGTGGTGCGCGCTAAGTCGCGTCTCGTAGGCGGACGGCCGGTTCATTTGCCGCTAAAGACGACCGCACAGCGCGGGTCGTGGCGAAACAAAGCGTCGGGGAGCCCGGGTGTCACCCAGAGCAAACAGCCAGTCGTCGACGACCCGACTGCTGACGGACGGCGTGCAATTATGCTCCGCTCTGGGCCGCCGCCCGATCCGTCGCCACTGATGCCGCCGCCGCCGCCGACCAGCTATGCGACCAAATGACTCAGCCACCGACTCGACGGCCGTGTAAACGATTGGGTGACACGGGCGAATGATTCGGTCGCCGCCGACGGGCATGTCCGTCAATGCCCGTCGTCCGTCGCGCACACCGCCCGTGTATCGATTCGGTGCCGGCCAAAATAGGCGCTCCTCTCCGTCGCCGCTACCGCCGCCGGCGCCGCCGCCGTCAAGGCTACTCTGGTTAAGCTGCGCCGCCCCCAACCGTCTGTCAATGAGCGTCGTAGTAGTAGGAGAGCCGGGCCCCGAGGACCACCCGCGCAAACACATTTCCGTCGGCTACTCGACTACTACGCCATCCATCGGCGCGCGTTGCCAAATAGGGCGGCGGTCGCGTTCGGCTGCTCCTGCCGGCCTACTCGACCGGTGGCCGAACACCAGGCGCTCTCGCGGTCGGTCGGACGAGCGAGCGAGCCCCGGGCCGACCCACTTGATCCAGCTGACCGTCCCAGCCCAACAACGACGCATCCGTCGCTCGATCGCGCGGAAGTATCAACGCGTCCTATCTGCCCCGCGCCGCGACCGGCGCAGAATACGACTATGGCGTGGCCGAGACGAGCGAATGGCCGCCACGAGCCGTTGGCTCCGTTTCGATCGACGTGCACAAAGGGGCAGCTCCGATCGCCGGCGCAAGGAGGTCTTCGCTTCACACACCCGAGAAATGACAAAAAACCGACCGCGGTCCGTCTACCGCCCTAACCGACCACGCAGACTACAACTCATCGTACCGCCCTACCACCGCGCCGCACTGCCGCGATCGCAAGCTCACGGATACACCACCACCTTACACAAACGAATCGGTCACTCCGTCCGCAGACCGAATCAATCACGGTGCATCGCGCAAATGTCATCGCGCCTAACGCAATACGCACTCCCCACTCCGCCCACCGACTAGATCAACGGCGAGTCTAGCGCCATCGCATGATTCAGCCGAATCGACAATCGGCAATCGACGCGGTTACGCGCAGCGCCAAAAGCACAATTTGGCGCAATCGAGATGCAAGGTCGGGTCGGGTTGAGCGAAGCAACAAAGAGGACCAGTCGCGCGACGACGCGCCGACAAAGACGTCGCCGCGCAAGTCGACGCAGAAACAGTCCCCCGAGGACAGAGCACGGCCGGCCTTTCTTGTGCGGTCCTTTCTGGCGCGCACAATGGAAGAAAAGGGGAGGGGCGCGGCGGAAGCTCCGTTATGCGCGTCCGAGGGCTCCGGGGGGCTCAGGGGTGGGCAATTGGCGGCGATCGCGCGAAGGAGCTCGACGACCGTGGCGGCGGACTTGGCGCGCGATAGTTGGCGCAATAAAGCGAGCGTGACCGCGCTGGCGCAATTTGTCAACAGCCACTCGTCGTGCCGCATTGTGGTCCGTCCGTCGGTCAGGCGAACATACCGTCGAAGGACGACCGCGTCCATCACCGCATCACCAGCGGATCCGCACAAACACACTGACACCGCGACCAACTGAAGCTCCGCCGCGCTCGCTCGGCGCCCGGGTCCCCTCGCCCCTCCGGCCCGCGACGACAAACGCGCTGTCAACGTCGAACAAATACGCAAGTATGCGACTGCCACGCTACAAGCGCCGCGGCAGCCGCCGACCCGCTTGCAGCTGACGATGGCGCAATATCATAACTTGTTACGACGAGCAATAACGGTGCCCGCCGACCAACGCCGATGTGCCAGGCGCCGAGTTGGTGTGGCGCAGCCAGCAAATCACTCAGTCCCCGGCACGGCGCATTCAGATTTCCGTCCCCGATTACGCACGCAGTCGGCAAAAAACGCAAATGCGGCTCGCATTGCGGGATGGCGCCGTACAGCCACAAAAACGAGAGTTCAACAGTTGGATAGAGTATCGCACCGTCGGCACCGTCGAAGACGTCATTGTCGTGGTGGTGGAGAAAGTCCTGGCGAGAGTGGGGCGCGCTACCGACCAGCTTGCGCCCGCTGTGGTTGGACGAGGCGTCGCTGAGACGCGTCTGCGCCCCGCCCATTAGGAGACACCTCTTCGCATCGTCGCCACCAGCGCACTACTCCGCCTCCGCCTGCCGTCCTCCTTCGACCTTCTTTTGGTTGGACCTCGTTCCCAAATTCTCGCGTCCACTTCTCTTCACACCTCTATATAGCACCGATACACAAATGTCTCGTATTGTACGGCATTCCCGCGTCGGCAGTCATGCACGTGCACTAGAAACGCTCTCGTGCCCGCCTTCTTGCGCCATTTTTCCTATTACGCCACACCGAACAGAGTACGACCTCATCACGCACAAATTAGTCAACCACTAACATCACAATGGCAAATCTAAATTTAAAACTTATTGCGACTTGTTAGAAAATAATGCAACAGGATATGATTGTTGACACATACTTGTTTGCGGTTTTCGACACTCAACACGAATGCTAGGTACAAAAGAGGATGTACAACGACTTGAACAACATTTCACCGATGAACAGCAGCAATATGTCAAAAGGAAAAGAAGAGGACAATAAACAAATATTTAAATGCCGAATCGATGAGAAAACGAAGCTAAGCGATGACTAGTAAAATGAGTTTGAAGATATACGAAAGGTTCATTTAACTAACAAGTGATTCACGGCTATGAGTCAATCAAAAACTACAGTCGTTGGGCACAGTAAAGGTCAAAAGATTACTTGCACGACTCAAAGAATTCAAACAGAAACCACCACTTCTGTCAGATTAATTGGGGAAAAAAACAGCCAAATATAATTTAATCAGCGACGCGAATCAGTTCCGCCTTTAGAGCATGTTTTGCCAACGTTTTTTATCCATTATTTTGGAAGATAAGACTATGACCATTGTTACGATGACTGCACCATTCTTTAATGTCCATTGCCAGCCGTCGTCGTCGTGACTAACTCTGCGCGCAATACAAACTTACTGTAAATCTCGACGCCAAAATGATGCTCGTGTCGAGACTCGACCCCTTACAATATGCCCCTTACAATATGCGACCAATACGCGCCCACAATCCGATCCACAGCGTTCGGAAGAACCCCCTCGATCATCATTTATCCAAATTCTTCCATTTTATTCAATTAGCATTCGTAAGCAACAACCAAATATATTCAACAATCCTAAAAACACAAGTGAAGATAGGTTTAAATCTGAATACTTAACAACCCAAAGAATATTCAATATGTCACCTGATAAGTGAAATACACGTCATATTGGATCACAAAATGATGCGACAGAAGCCTTCTTCAGCCTGAGCCTCCTTGCCATACAAGATGACGACTTTGTGCGCGAGCGCGGAGCGATCGGCGTCGAGGAGAAGGCTTCTGAGCTCGTCGAAGACGATATTGACCTCGCGTTTGTACTTGTTGAAGCGCTTGGACACATCCACGGCGGCGGAGCTCAATTCGGGCGCCGTAGATTTCTGATCGACCACACCCGCTATGGCTCGAATGAGCGAGAAAGGCAACTCTGTAGCTAACACTTCGATGATGGTCTTCGGCGAGTACTTGCTCACGGTCGGACTCAACACAGTCCATATCTGATTCTGAAAGCGCCAGTCGATATTAACTGACCTGTTATGAACAATTTCGATTCGTTTTGCGAAACGAATGGATAATCAAATATTACGTGTATCCGCGATATATACTATTTTCACTTCAATAAGAATACTTTCCACGTCAAAGAGGATGTTTTTGATTTTTAAAATGTTATCTCTAAAGTGGAGATGGTATAACAGGGGTAATTTAACTCAGCGGAACAATTTAATCGAAAGATATAGTGGCATTCAAGTGTTAATTGCAAGTCGTCTTACTTCGAGACGCTTCCTTGCATACGTTGGCGGCCGTTCCAGCATCGCAAATCGAATCTTGACGTTAGCAAAGGTGGCGGCGGCTGGACCCGCCGAATAGGCGCCGTAAACGGTGTCGGGAACGTACGACTTGATAGACGAAGAGGGGGTTACAAGGGAGGAAGCGATGAACGAGTCGGTAGCGGGCGACTTTGTCTCGCGAATAGCTTCGATGGCCATTTCGCGATTGAACTTCATCTCGCGGTCGCGGTCGGCATCGAACGTCTTCAGCAACACCAAATCTCCCTCCAGCATCGTCGCCAAGTGAGCGAAACCCTTATTTTTGCAGTACTCCTGTAATGTTATTTACTGTCAACGCGCCTACCGGCAGAATCACAGTAAGCTAAGGCCGACAGCTAGGGGCTATAACACCATAACATGCTAAAGAATACTAACTGTGAGGAGATGAGGCAACAATTTATGAACGCGATGAGCGGTCATACGAGTAACAGGAGAGCGAGGTATGAAAAGGAGAGTAGTAGAGTAAAGATAACAAAAATGAGCTTGAGTATGATATCATCGCAGATATCACCCAACTATCACTAGTTCGACCGCACCCCACCACACTAACGTACCGCCAAATCCTCGCGCTCGTCTATCGGTTCCTGACGGAAGTCGGCCGGTATCCCAGCCGCCCATAGCTGGCGAACAAAGGCAAGTTTCTCTTTCTCTTTCACCAGTTTGTCTTTCTCGCCCGACTGCGAACAGACGAGCACGGACGACGAAGCGTCGTCGCTCACCGATCCACTCACTTCGGCTAACAGATCCATCCAAATACTGCAGCCGATGGCGCAGCGCGCTATTTTCAACGATGGATCCAGATTGCTTTGACTGATGGTCTTCACCAGAGTGTCGTAGCGACCTAAATGCTTTCACATAATTGACGCTGCACGAACAATCTGCCCCTTCTAGCAACAACAAGCACCCAAGAATTCAGGAATTCGGTCAAATGTACCTCCAACAGCGAAAACGGTGTCGACTTTTCTCTTTTTGGCCGCCAACTCCGCAGATGCAGTAAATATTACACCATCCATGTAGATGTTTGGAGACTGCACCAAGCCAACGGCAATAGTCAGAGAAATTGGGTCAGTATTCTTGTCTGCAATGCCGTTGGTTGGACAAACATGGATCGCTTTGTCAATGCTCCTCACCAGAAGCGAGCAGAACATCCAAAGCTGTCTTAATCTTTTCCAAATCGGTCAGCGCTTCTTTGGTCAGCTTGGCCACCGTAGCGTTGCTCGTTTTCGTCAGTATGCGCAGCTCTGCCACAATTTTGTCCAGGGGCCCTTCTCTCTTGAGCACATCATGCAACTTCGCTGCTGCGGTCAATGGCAAGGCCATTTCATTTGCAAACTTTTGCGCATCTAAATAAAGACGTCTTTTTTGTTGGAAAAATGGGGAGGATATGAATTAACTTGCCGAACTTGGCCGCCATCGCATTGGGCAGCACTTGTATAATTCTCTTCTGCTCGTTGTCATCGACTACGCCCGTATGGAGCAGGGCCGCCTTGACTAGCTTAATGTGTCCAAGGCGCAGCGAACACCTCCGACCATCGACGGCGACCATTTCGCGACCGATCTGATGCAGAATGCACAGCATCTCCGCGGTCGATGTGACCGCACTGCCCATAGCGGTCACAAAGTCGATGGCACATTCAGCAACCTCTTTCGGATGCTCTTCCTCTGAAAATGTGCCGTTGATCAAGTGTTTTTAACGATTATCGACATCAATGTAGTTTAAAGCGAAACTTGGCCAACCCCACTTTTTTGAAATTTATCGTAAATTGGTTTTTAATCGCGCTCAACTTCTAAGCAGCCTTTTCATACTAATACAAACAAACTACAGTACATTCTCCAGAGCTCTCAGTGATTGAAGTTATTTTTTAAGAACTACGAAGAGTCAGAGCAAATCGTATGATTGATGATAACTCTGCGCACCCCCAAGCAAGTGGTGAGGGCAAACTTACTTTCTCCGCTCAAATAGGCCTTGCCGAATGCGTATCGCTTAAAAGGGCTAATTGCGCTTCTTGCAGCTAATCGGGCGAATCCATATCGCAAATCGC
>NIUQ01000238.1:0-60000 GCA_002796945.1 Plectus sambesii | reverse complement strand
AGCGGAAGTGGCATTCGAAGAAAAAACGAAATCATCCGAGCACAATTGGCTATTTTGTATTCTACGCCTTCGATCAATAAGGGTTAGCGCGGCGATCGACGCTCCAAGCAAAAATTCATTTCCGGACAACGACTGCTCCGCTAAAGAAGTTAATATGAGAGAACAGACACGCGGACGGACTTTCATTTCCTAAGCAACGATAGTTGCGATTGAGCGTTTGACTTATGATTGCTATGCGCATCATCAGGTATAGTTTCCGCAGAGAGAGAGTTCACGCCGAGTGTGAGCAAGCGCCTACGTCAAAGTCAACCTTTCGTTTTTTAAATTCTACCACGCACACGCATAGTTGCGCTCATCCTATGCTTTCACACCCTCTTTAACACGCAACAGATTTTGCGCATTCAACCGATGATTACGCAACTCGTCGCAACATTTCTTTACCAGCAGAAAAATCTAAATTCGTCTTGAATTCGTGAAGGGCGCAACAAGCGAAACATTCATTTAGGCTGTCACGCGAGCAGATCTTTCATTCAGACAAAGAATAAAACAAGATACTTGATCATAGAACATGTATAATTTGTGTTACGAAGCTTTCGTGGGACATTCAGCGAGCCACACACTAACAAAGATCAACAACGGTATCCTCGCTGTGCTGCGTTGTGCGGTAATCTAAAACTTTGAAACTGACTCTCGTATTTTTATTATGTGTTTAATATTCGCTCATTTCTTCAAAAATGCTATGAGAATGAGAGTAACATTCAGCTATGGATACAAACTAAGTAACTTAGTCAGCAGAGCGGGTGAATTATTGATTAACTTTACACGGCAGGAAAATCAATAATTCAATCAACTCTACGAAGTAACTAAGTTTTCAGCTTACTCGCAACAGTGATAAAAATTACCGTTTGTAAAGTTGTGTGCCAAAGTGCCGTGACGCGTCGTAAAATGATTTGTTGCTTCGTGTGAATGCTGCTAAGTTTATAGCCAGTTTCACACATTACATACACTGCGACAACATTGAAAGTAAGCAGGCACTCGATTTCTATGTAATCGATGTCAGCGATTTAAGCGATAAAATGCTAGTCGGGAAGAATATGATTCGGCTCTTGAACAGTGGAACTCGGATATATGAGTCATTCGGCCATTTCCCGCGCCCTGCATTATGCTGCAGCAAACAAACAGAGCCCGATGTAAGAGAATATTTGGCTCGCGGCGCACAGAACCTCATGAGACATTGTCCCGTTGAGGTTTCAATACGCGCGCTATTGTCTCCTAGCACAATAATTTTGATTCCTGATGCGCGGAACTAATGAATTTGCCTACGGCGCATAAAAACAAGGTTCAAGCTTGTTCTTTTGTCGAACCAACAACATCTATTATCCGGTGACTCAGAATTGTAGGATGAAGCTCGCCTAATAAACTAAGATTTAAAGATTCTTATCAAAACTATTTCGGATTAAATAATTCTTTTTACTGAAATTATATCATTTTAGTAAAGCAATTGGTTTTGACTCAACATAGTCCACGTTCGTAAGAATTGCTTCACAGATAGAGGCGCATTCTATCAAGTAAAACATATAGAAACTTAATTCAAAGAGAGAGAGAGCTATCTATATTCCGTCTACAGACCTGAATGAGCTGTTACCAGTTTTATTCTGCTAGACGACTAGCACTTTAGCATTCTACACGTTCAATAAAGAAGACAATAGGGCACTCGAAGCAATACATTCATTTACTCTTTGAAGCATTGGCGTCTTATGTTTACTCGCCGCACTCGTCCAAAGTAGAAACAGAATTATCACGAGGGAGAGTGAGTAGACGTCGAACGTTGAGATGTATGAATGTGCAATTATTGATCATGATATGAAAATTCGTCTAAATGTAATAGATGAATAAACTTCGAGGTGAAATCGGTTGCATCAAAGGAGAATTCAAGTTGAACAATAAATTCACCTAAACATATGCATTGTACGAAGAAGCCGATTCTCGTATTTATATTTTTTCTAAACAAGCTTTTGAAAGTGAGCTGAAAGTCATGGTTGTTGAATGCTCATGCGACTACAATGCTAAAAATTTGAAATGGATTTTTGCGCATTTTAATCATATTGCGTACTTAATTGAACAGTATATTGGATCATTGCAACTTGCGATGAGCATTCTACAACTTTCTCCACGCTTTTCGTCTATTCAGAGATATTCTTCCAAGAAATATATTCGAGATACGGATTCTGTGTCGCCGAATACGAATATTTAGGTTGTTTGACTTGAGTTCTCATTTAATGGAAGCGCAGACGTACTCGCTTTCACTTCATCTGTCAAAACTCTGGCAGGACCAGTCGAGAAGGTCGATTCTACGCTTATGTAACTGGCGACTGGAATGAGCCGTGCGTTCAGATCCTCGAAGCGCGATCCTCTGCGAGAATCGGCTACTTCCGGATCGCCGCCGCCCAACGACGATGCTCTCTGCGATTTGAAAGGCATCAGGCGCCCAAGTAGCCTCACTATAAATCCAATAATATAATGCAATTAGTGTTTCGATGCGCTTTGGTCTCTTACAATTATCAGTCTTGTTCGATTTTCCATCTTGTTTAATCTTGAACGGTTCTGGAAAGTAATAATAGCATAAGAATTTTGGTGGATAAAATTTAAAGGCATGAAGTGACTTTTCGCAATTCGCGTGCGATTTGCGAATCTTCGCACGAGCGGATCGCAAGACAGTTTCAAAAGTGAGCAACGCGTTAAGGTATTTTAGGTGACACATATGCGAATTTCGCATGCGAGCCGCTAACAAGAGTAATCCAGATTCGCCAACTCCCGCGCTAAAATAAATATTCGCTACAAAGTTCGCAGCTGAGTATAATGTTACATTGGCATTGCGTAATGAATTGTTGACGATTGTATGATCAGCTGACAAATCGCATGCGAAAAGCCTATCCAGGGGCCTAGTCCATAAGCTAGTATTGAGAATTGAGAAATTTTAGTCTCACTATCGCGTATTATAATGCGGCGATAGCTACGTAAAAAGGAGAGTCAGAAATTCTCAGTTATGAACAGTTTTATGAAATAGGCGCCAGGCTTAAAAGTACAGTACTGTTCCAGAAGCCGGGGAGAGTCATCAGCTCGTCGTTCCGACTGGCCGCTGTCGTTTTTCTGTCGAGCGCTCGCTGGGCGTCTTGGCATATCAAAGCGGCCTGAAAATAATTATTGATTTCTTCACTGAGCAGACAAGCCAAACAGCTGCCTCTTGCGAGAGTGATGAACCACGAGTGACCATTCCATTTCTTCCAAATTTCGAATAATGATCTATATGCCATATTGCTGAGGTGATTCCATTATTCTTCACCGCCTGCCACCTCACCAACAGCCCTGATGCGATTAAGCCGAACAAACCGAGAAAGAACAATGTGCCAAGTAGAGCATAATGCTTGCGCCCATCGTATTCTTCTGAAAATAGCCTTGAATGATTAACATTTACTATCAACTACGGCACAACGGGCGTGTTAGCAAATTTTAAAGCATGCTCCAAAAAGTTTATTGACAAACCGCGTCAAAATAGAGCGCATGAAAAAAACATCCTCGTCTTATAAACTTCCGTGTGTTATATGGCGCTAAATACCGACGATGATATAAAAGAGAGAGCTGTTCATTTTGCTTTTTGTCATGGATAAATTGGCGTGATGGACCGTTTCCTATCAATTTTAGGTCAGCGCAACATTTTTGCATTTGTGCGAGCATCGTAAATTTTCCACTTTAAAACATTCTCGATGCCGATTCTCGTTCAAACAACTCGGTCTTAAAATATACGGTATGGGCAGGCCGTGTTGTGCTGCGGCCATCAGTAATGTCAAAAAAAGAGGTACAATAACCTTCAACGCAGACTGGACTGAGACTATCCCAGTGGCCATCGGGATGACACTGCAGTTGTTTCTGCCCAATAAGACGATAGCCGGAGATGCACTTGAAGGTAATGATCGTGTAAGGCGGAAAGCTGGTGAATGAAGGGTGGTCGACGACGGTGAAGAAGCTATATTGCCTCACCAGCGGAGCCTCGCACGCAACTAGAAGCATCATTAACGTAGGTACTGTCTGCTTCACAGCCGCTAACGAGTAAAATTTTTTAGTCAAACACGAGGCTTTGGCTTTTTCAGGCAAATTCTTATTACATTTATAAATGCGCATATATGAAAAAGGCGTAATTCGCTTTCTGCTTCATCGAAAGGATATAGTTTGATGAACTTGTTGCTGTTCGACCAGACCTGTAACGGTATCTGGAATGTGATGATTACCTTTCTTGCGACACTCAAGCGATCTGACGATTGGTGGCATCCAGTTGATTCCATTTATAAACTGCGTGCAAGTCCTTCTTGGTTTGTTGATTATGTATTCATCGTCGTTGGCACACGAAAAGTCTACCTTAATTACACATCTTTGATCAATGATTTAAAAGAGAAATAGTAAAAGATATAAAACGAACGACGACATTTGGACGATATTGGCTCCCTGTATACTGACAGCGTCTCTCTCCGCTGATAATATCGCATGTACTAGTGTCGATGGTAAAGTTAATAGAGTCGGGAATGAACGGTAGCGCGCAGCCAACTTTCTTTTCTGAAAATAGCTATAGCCTATGACTTCATTGAAAGAAGGAATCTTAACACAAACCGCAAAATGTTTTGCCTCCATTGAATTCCCAAGTGCCACCGGCCTGACAACGACGGCGTTCCGTGCCTTCAGGAAATAGAATAAGCGACGTGTCCGAGCATCTGCAACAGAGCGAATTAAATGTGAAATGAGAATATGTTTGTTTCTGCTTCTCATATTTATTTTTCAAACCAGTAAAATTGTTTTCTGATGCTGAGTTCGACGACAGGGTCTAAAATCTCCTACATCAGGAACCAATTTCACAAGTTTGTTGACATTACAACTAGTGCGATTAAAATTGCGGGAAGCGCGCTGATTGGTCAGGTGTCGCGTTGTCGGGAGCGTTCTGTACGCGCACCATAATCGACCTATCAGCGTGCTTCCCGCAATTGTAATCGCATCAGTTGTCATGACAACAGATTAGTGATATCAAGCCCAGAGCTAGCAGCGCACAAAATCCTACTGTAGTGTAATGGCGTCTCCAACTTTGTATTTGCCATTGGTGGGATTTACTTGAGAAATAAAATCGATTCCGTCGAACTTCTGCAGCGGGCCGCATTCTGAAGAGCTTTTTTATTTTTTAATATAGCCTTAAGAAAAATAAAGCAACAACTTGCCAATCGGGCCCAGTCCAGGCCATTCATCTATCGGTGCACACCAGGGAATGCGTCTCTTGACGCCGTGGTCCTGTTCATATTTCCAGTACGAACCGGTTCGCTCAACGTCGTCATAGACACAAGTGAACTCAACTTCGCGTTGCTATAATAACAATTCCTGCGCATTTAGATTAGATTTCGGGCATAATCAATAGCTCTACGCTGCAATAATACTGTAGAAAGTTACATACTCTAAGTCGGCACTGTAATTAATGATGAATTATGGCCCATGTTGGCGCTATCAAGTGGCCGGGCGGTATCACCAGCCCCAAATCTCGCCGCTTAGGGATCCGACAACCCTTTCCTTCCCTTAATTTCGATCCTGTTTTACTATACTGTGCTTACCAATACCGCATTGAAATTTTGTGAATTAGAAACTAATCATAATAAGCAAAACTTTTTGCCAGTTTCTGAAGATCGAATGACATCCTCCGTAGGCAGGACGTATGGTGCCTCGCCCCACCATCCAAAGTCCACCTGTTAGCAAGCTTATCAATTATGATTTGAGGAGAACTTACCGGTGGACCGCGATATTCTTCGTTGTCGTACGATACGAAACGATTTTCGTCGCAGTTCACGCGAATTCTCGTGCCAACCGGAAACATCTGTCCCACGCTGACATTTTTCACTAATCGAGTTGTTTTTTTGGTGATAACTGTCAGAGACCCATATACGACAGTTCCAGCTTGACCAATATCGGGACTGACGCATTTTGCTCGACCAGTACCAGTTTCATTATTGCCTAAATTATTGCATTTCCAACGGACACTTTTGGGATGGCCAACTTGTAGAGGTGTTTCTGCGGGTTTTTGTAGCCAGCATAGTAGCGTTCCATTCTATTGATGAATGCTTGGTCAAGGCTTGTGTCGCTTCCAAAGTAGTTTCAGGAGAAATTTCGTCCTGTCCCTCTGATAGTACTTGTTTTCCAAACGTTAGGATGAGGCAAAGACGGTAGAGAATCATTATGCCAATCTATAAGGGGAAGATTGCCTTTCACATACACCATGGAAAATAATAAATATCGCCGCCCTCTCTGTCCCACAGCGAGCGTAACGATATTTTATAAAGGTAAATGAGAATAAAGTACGCTAGTGATGACTACGAAAGACCGCCACAATAGTAAAAAATCAGCGATGTTAGCGACCAAAGGGATATTCGGCTGAAATCTAGCAAGGTAATTAGGTGATCATCGCCTTGTACATACAGTCTGTTTCAATTTAAAAAACTTAAGTCGAACATTTCGGATCGCCGGAGGCAAATATATTGAGTTCGCTAATTGACCTAATTTCGGTGTGAATTGCAAAGTACTTTCACCTCGGCTACAAAATGATTTCTCTTGTATTCTATATTTTCACTAGATGAAACTATTTCGAAAGAAGCGCCATAAAGAAGGCAGGCAGTGAGAAATCAGGTAAAGCTCAAGCATGTCATTTCAATTATAGCAATCCGTTGGTTGGTCATACCTATGCTAACAACGACGTATAATATTCTTATCGTCGACGATCACAACGCACGTTTCCCAAACAACAGACAGACAGCACCTGAAGAGGCAAAATGTTCTAGCATTCGCCCTAAAAGTTTCATTAACAACGAGCGCTCAACCGGCCTCTTAGTGAGCGACTGAGCGAAAATTGACGCGGAGAAAATGCCGCTCGACTAATCGAATAATCGGTGCAGTAAAAGACGTCTTTGTGTCAGTCTGGTTCCCGGTCAAAGGCAACAGTAATCACATTGGCCCATCACCGGACATGGCAAAATAGACGAAAAAGAAGGCCATTAGTAAAATTCTAAAACGTACGTCCTGGCTGTTGCATGTTGGCAGCAAAGAAACAGCTCTTACCATCAGCTGATGATTGCTCTCTTGAAAACATGACGCAATGGGATGGCCTGTCTTGTTTTCATGTTTTCATGCAAGCAAAAAATTTGACTAATCTTGGATTTTGGTCTTGAAACATGTGAATGCATCGTTCGTTAACTGCCATCAGCCGTTATTCATGCAGACGGTAGATTGAATTTCGCGTTTGTCTGAATCAGGGGAAGAGCGGATAGGAATGGCTCGAGCTCTTGGTACGATCGCGTACGTACGTCGTTCGTTGGAGGAGCTCGCATTAAACAAGAAGCTTGCTTAGCAGTTCTTCAAGAAGAGTTGTTGAAGATTGAAAACTTGACCGCGACCGCTGCAGATAGGCAAAGAGCCTGTGAAGCAGCAGTGCGTCGGTTTTAGGCAATTGAATGGTGGAGAGAAAGGGCTTTGGTTACCACTTTCGCCGCCGTTTTTCCCTCTACGCTTGGCCGATCGGTGTGCTTGGCCTCATCTTCCTCGACTGGAATCACACGCGCAAGTGGAAGAACCAAAAGCGGCTCGAAGAGGGAACTTTCATTGAAAAGGGTCTTCCCATTAACGTCAAAGTCTAATCTGAGCATTCGTTCGGTGAGTTGAGATTTTGCTCGTGATTAAGTTCAGAAGGACGAGGATAAATACAAATTTCGATTTAATAAGAATACTTTTCAAAACAAAGAGGACACCTTATCGTATTATTTTTGCAGAAAAAAAGTTCAGTTTGGTTTGTAAAGCGTTATTTTTAATGTGGAAACGGTATATAAATCATACTCACGATGTTAAATTTAAAGCATACATTTTTGCCTTAGGATATGTGTACGGATTCAATCAAGAATCGAACTTATGCGCTGACCACTAGACTCGTTATTGCCTTGCTTTGTCAAATCATTTATATTCAGCCTAATGAGTAAGTAACGTTACGTTATTGTTGATGCGTTTGTGTTGGCTCAAGCAGAAGGGTAAAAGAGGCCTGAGCCGTATACAAAAATGATTCTGAATCATCTTCATTATTATCAATATTATTATAGCTTTATTTTACCTTACTGATAGATTTATGATCTATTCTTTTGCAGTGACAAACACTCGCCATGGGAACTTTCACCGTTAACTATTGGGTTAAAAAATATATTGTCAAGCAATGGTGGATTTTCCCATTATATGGATCGGTCTACTATTTCGGTGAGTTTTCAACTTTGATCGTCTTTTATCGACATTTATATAATTGAACGCATAAAAGTTCACCAGACATCGATGATTTTGTGTTAAATTATGGTCTTCTATGCGCTTTATGGCTAATATCAGTGGGATAGGATAACTTCCTAGTTTTATTAATTCGTGTAAAGGTGTCTCTTTGCCGCGTTGTCGGTGACGAAGAGGATTTGACCATACGTGATTGAGGAGTTTTAGAAGAGTACTTGCAACAACACTATTATGAAAGTTCGTCTGGACTATTTAATACTGTATTAGTGCACTTATGCAGGAATCTGTATAGAACATTTTATAATGTTGTATCACTCATATATTATGGAGCGCGCACTACGACAAATATAAAATCATTTAGGCGGCTATTAATAATTGTTCTCGAATGTACCCTTCATTCCGCTCCCGAGGAAGATTTTGGAAAGCCGCCAAGTGTTTTTGAGGATCGTTTCGAAACACGCGCGATATGGCGCTTTAGAGCAGCATCCATTTTCTTAAAATGTTTGCTTCATAGATATGAAAACTGAATGAAGTTGATGAGAGAAGGGCTTAGCTTAATTTCAAGTTTATTTGGTACAATAGAATTCGTTTAAACCTATGCTTGGGGGATCGGCCAAAATTATGGATAGAAACGAAATATTGCTGTAGGTGAAATACCGGTACAAAAGATTTCACTGTATAGCCGAATCCGACCGTAATACCACCTTGCCTTTCAGGACAATGCTGGAGAGAGGCAGGCATGCGTAAGGCCAGGATGATGAAAGGTCAGAGCAAGATGTTCGCTCACAAAAATATCCCCGCCGGAGCAGATGTCTGGAAATGGTGATCATGCCTCCATAATCATAGACATCGCATTGATTAGTTGTTAGATGCCTTACAATTTGCGTGTTTCGCGATTATCCGACGAATACTTTGTTTCTCGCGAGTAGAAGATACAAATGCCGACTCTATTGTTTATATCTGTGCAGCGAATGTTTGGCGTTTGAGTAGTTATGTAAATGAAATACCTTGATTGACTTGTCGGACAATGCAATTCGGATACCGCGCTATCGTCAAGGTCCAAGAGAGAAATACACCTTCATTCATTATAATATCGACACAAAAGCATCTTCGAAAACTCTGACGCCATTTTTGGAAACACCGACCTGAATTACCCCTAAATGCGAAGTTTCATCAAAATCTGCAAAACTATTTTTAAACTGCGCCAACACAAGCTTGGTTCTCTAAAAAGTCTTCACTGCAGCATATAGAGTTGCAAATAATGACCAGACAGCAAGTTAAAACGTGCAAATTTATGACTCCGTCCCTCTGGAGTTGGCGACCCATAATCATGTAAATACAGAACACAGAGTCGTGATTTTATAACTGAAGATGGCTAAGAAGGAGATAAACAAAACTGTGTTCCCAAAAGTTTAAGAGAGAATTTCCAAGCATCGATTATGCAAGAGCACGCCTGATGTCAAGCAAAGCTGTGTGCATCGGTTTGTTTATCATCGAAGCTATCCTCTTACCAACTTTTTTGGTGCTGACATGTGAACTTCAGGCAGTTTACATAGCGTTAATAAAATACGTGAACGTAGCTGTATTAAACAGCACTGTATGGCGTTGATCGTATGATTCGTCACCTACGCAAATCGAGTGCAGTCGCATATGCCAGCTAACAAATTTACGGCTTTAAGAATGTAACTGTTAAATTTGTTTAGGTTCGGACAGAAATGCCGATCAATAGTGCGTTTGCAAACAACGAAAACGTCGCTTTGCCAGAAATGTAAGATAATATGAATGTTTAAAAGATCCTACTTTTCCTTTGTTATATTGTAGCTCCAGAGCTCAAATTGTCAATAGCGAAAAAGTTTCGAGAATTGAAAATGACCTTCTCTTACCAGAAGCATCTCAACTGATTCCACTGGTAAAAATTTTATGAGCTGCTTTTTCCTTGTATTTATACCTTTCTTCAAACTTGCTCGATGGCTAATTCCGACTGAAACTTAGTTTTGGGAACATTAAAAATTGCCGCTTACCGTTCGGATAAATAATTCAAACACATGATATTATATTTTGACATGAAATGCAGTACCATTTTTAATATGGTAAAAGTATTTCATGTCGAATCATTTTGTTAAAAAGCTTGGATTCCATGGAATAGTATATGGTACGTACTCTCAAAATTGCCTAATTACAGTTTCCATATCGATAAACTGGAGTTTCTGTGTATCATTTAAATAGCATACTTAAAATTTTCAGTGTTGTGACTAATTTCAGACAGGGACAAGATGAACTGTCCCCGCAACTACCGGCAAGTGATAACATCTACAATCAAGTCATTTTTATAAAGAGAAAGCAACCGAATCGCATCATCGAGAAATATCGACGGATCATAGCTCTAATTTGCATTGGCTTAATTTTCACGTTTGCTGCAATCTTCTTAGCCGCAGCCATTCTTTCCAAGGGTAATAGTCAATATTTTTGATTTATCTTAACTACAGTGGAATTCACTCATAAGGGTTTCGGTTATACCGGTATTTCACTTATACCGGTAATTTTGATCGGTCCCTCAAATACCAGTATTAGTGAGTTTCACTGTATGTAACTCAAAAGAGCTTTTGCAAGAAAGGGTGCCATACCAATCAAAGTTAACGCAGTTGTTATCTTTTTTGCTTACTTCCACATACGTTGAGGTGAATATTCAGCTAACATGAAAGAAGCCCTATAGATCTTGATAGTCTAAATTAACGCCACAGAGTTTTACAGAAATAAGTGCGGTTTTTCAGTCATTAGGGAAGCTCGAGACTAATCACGGAACTTCACCAATAATAGCAATACAGTGAGGTTCGTTTATACTGGTAAATGGAGGGACCCAGATTTTGAACAGTTTAAATGAATATCTATAGATACAAAAATTGCTTATACCGATAAGTGACTGATGTAAAATATATAGTGTCAATTGGTGTCAAGAAGCTTGGCCAAGACCGTGTTAGTGAGTGAATGCAGAGTATACTGTACAATTGTTGCGTGTCCTAGTGCTTGAAACTACGATGAATAGTGGTGACACAACTTGTGAAGAAGTTTGCAGCTTAGAGACAGGAGAATAAAAGATTTTTTCTTTTAATATACTTGGCAATCATAAAATACAACCGATGGTTGGAATTCGTGTCAATCTTCACTCTTACGCTTTCCCACGCTCCAACGAACTGCGTTGTGTTCTCCATTCCACTTTCGAGTGGCTCTGTAGTTAGGTGATGCATGGTACAAATCGGCACGAAAGCTCAATTTAGGTAAAATTTTCATTGTAAAAGATTGCCATGAACTGCACCTGAAACACAGCGACCTGCTGAGCGGAGTGTATTTGCTCAGTCCGCCGGGTATACCGGCTTTCAACGCATACTGCGATATGGAAACCGATGGCGGTGGCTGGACCGTATTTCAGAGGTACTTATTAAAATCACTCTATAGATATTTGACATGAGTCAGTATTTTCGCGCTTACAGCTAGTTTTAATGTTGATTTCGGATAAAGTTTATAAAATTCGATAAGTATGAGGCGAAAATTACGCCTCTATTACGTTTTTTCTAGCTTATATCATGCTGAGCTGTTTGAGTGAAGTCCTGCTCTAAATTGAGAAAATTTCTCTACCTAGGCCACTACACTTCTTCCTCAAGAATAAAATAATTTTAATAAGCATCATTTCATTTAGACGCATTGATGCTAACCTTTCGTTCTACGATAAATTGTGGAATGATTACAAAGTTGGATTCAACAATGGATTGGAGAACAATTTGTGGCTCGGGAATGATATTATTCACGTACTGACTACCAAAGATTCCAATGTTGAGTTGCGAATTGACCTTTGGGGCGATCGAAAGCCCAACTCACTTCATTCAAATGGATACTGGTGGCAAAAGCGGACCCATTTTTTTGTAAGTTTCGTTTTGCTTTAATATCGTAACGGACTTCAAAATTATATGCCTCCTTTTCATTTATAAGATGGTTTATGTATGTCACGTTCTTTATTTTCTCCCTATTTCTTAAATTATTACTTTACTAAGCACTTGTCCTATTTTTCGATGTAATCCACTGTTACGCTCACGCCTTTTTCTTCTCCGTTTGACAATAAAATTTAATCGCCCAGGTCAAATGAAATTTAGATATTATTTATCGCGAGAGTAAGTTCTGAATATTTAGACAGATATTTGTTTGCGATGAAATGGCAACCTTTTCAGTGAAATATTTTATTCGATATTTTAAATTAAGAATACGCCAGTTAATGCTCTTTCGGGGATTTTGTTGATCAACTGTTGTTTGCTCATTGTGCCACTCTATTGTCATATATATTTAATTTTTCTTTTAGATTGATAATGAAACAAATTTCTACACTTTACACATATCTCGTTCATACACAGGCAATGCTTCGACGAGTGTAGATATGAGCATGTACTATTCAAATAACTTGAAATTTTCGACATCCGATAAAAGTAATGGCGCTAAAACTCGTTGTTTTTCATCATCTCTGCAAAATGGGTAATTATTGTATTCATTTTTTTGCGTATGGTGAAGAATAAAATACAGGAGAATATTGCAGTGGATGGTGGTACAATGATTGTACTTATGCGGCGCTGAATAGCAAGTACGCTCCGCCGTCTTGGTTTGGCACTGGATTTACCTGCTTTATCAATGGCGCATGGATCAATCCGAAGCAGTCTCGCATGATGCTGCGAAATATACTGCAGTGAAAATTTGCGATATTCAAATTCGCTTGTATACCAATTGCGAGAGGCCATCAGATAATCATTTCACCGACTAACTCGCAAACTATTATTTGCGAAATATTGCTAAGATTATGAGAACTTGTAACTAAATGTGATATCATCGTTGGCATTTAGGCATTAGTGCGTCAAACCGTCCCTGTATTTCTAATATTTCGCCTCATCAGCAGTATTGCGACTATTTTTTTGGAAGTTGATTAATTATTTAGTAAATCCTCAACAAAAATGTCTCAGTTAATTACTTAAGCTGCAAAAAATTACAGTTGTTTAATGCTGTAATTAATTTTTAACTAAATTAACAAACTCAGTGACTTAATGAAGTTGCAACACTGCTCGCCTATCCCACACGATTAAGGTAAATGTCATCGTGCAATTAGTATTTATTTTAACGAAAAGAATGACAATTTGGATTCTTCATCATGTAAATATTTAGGCCAACACGTTGTTTGACTTGGTTTTACTCTTTATCGCAGATCTAGCCATTGTCAGTCGCCAACCGGCAACAGCAAATGGCCAAACACATGTTATCAGCATCATTTTGCCTACCTGTGGCCTCACGCTCTTTGAACAATCGTCATTGATGCTCACAAGTAATACCAACTCAACATATATGAGAAAGGTATGACACTACAACACTTAACATTCGTTCACCTTATCGCAATGAAACGATATAAAACTGATCTGTCGCCATTCCGCTCAGTATCGGTACGACTAGCCAAAGTGTCTGACTGATTAAGGAAACATCTTTGAGCAGGAATTCAGTTTGGAACTGAAATGCGGTACTTGTCAATTATATTGTCCCTTTCTCTTGTCGTCACAATTTCGTCACAAGGATGTCCAGATGGTTGGCGTCAATCAGGAGTCATCCCGAATAAATGCTACTATGTAACGGACCAAAAGAAGATTTGGTTCGAAGCGGAAGTTTTTTGCAAGAACGCCCAGCCCAACGCCCACCTCACTTCGATTGCATCAGCATTTGAAAATTACAATGTGGATGGTACTGTTATGTTCTCTAATATTCTTATTTTGGTTTGAAAAGCGTTTCCTTTGAATAGGAAAGTATTCCTATTAAAATGGAAATGGCTTGCTGACATTTACTAGTCACAACACTTCATGTCACTCAAAACCGCAACAGTATAACACCCCTTGGGGTGATACATATCCCCATATCACCCAACTATATACCTGCAGCATAAATTCCATATCGACTCAATCGAATCTTCAGTTTTGCTCAAACTCAAATTGTAATATTGTTAGTATAAAGCTACGATATACACATTTCAGCCGTAGCCACCAGCACATTGTCTGGTTCGGCCTGTGATCAGTTTTGGATTGGCGGAAATGACATAGCCCAAACTGGGCAGTTTACGTGGATGGATGGTAGTCCTTGGGGATACACCAACTGGGCTCCAGGTATAGCCATTTGGTCATTGTAATTGTTCACTTCGTGTAGATTCAGCGCTGTTACTTTATAATTTGTCGAAAATTAGCGCCCTTGTTGATGTGAAATCATAATAAAAGCAATATGTATAGGCCAACCGGATTCCACTCAGCATTGCGTATCATCGGATGCGCTTAAAACACACCAATGGAAGACGGAAGATTGCGGAATTGATAACTGCATCATTTGCGAAATTTTTATCGGGGGTAGCACCTTTCCCCCTCCTACCACTATGCAGTCGACGACAACAATGACGCGAACATCTAACGTTAACCCTCCGACTGCAACATCGCCCAATCCAATGACTATGGCGGACTGCAAGGATTGGTACGTTTACGGAGGAAAGCGTACCGATGGGATCTACTCCATAAATCCAGATGGTAAGGGATCGTTCAACGTATACTGCGACATGACGACCGACGGCGGTGGCTGGACCGTATTTCAGAGGTACTCATCTATATTGTTCTTTTGGTAAATGACGTTTTCCACTTTTTAAAAAGTGAGAGCAGGATACAGTATTGACTTTAGATAAAGTTGACGTGAATTTATAAGCATGCTTCGAAAATGACATCTCCTATACGTCCTTTGATTTTATTTCAAACAAAGTTGTTTGATTCAAATTGTGCTCAAGGTTGATCAAATTCTCTCTATTTATGTCACTACCCTTGTCCTTCAATGGCGAAATGATCATAATAAACATCACTTGATTTAGACGTATTGATGGTGCTCTTTCGTTCGACGATAAATTATGGAACGATTACAAAGTTGGATTCAACAATGGATTGGAGAACAGCTTATGGCTCGGAAATGATATTATTCACGTTCTGACTACCAAAGATTCAAATGTCGAATTGCGAATTGACCTTTGGGGTGATCAAAATCCGAGTTCATCCAATCCAAATGGATACTGGTTTGTTAAACACACCAGTTTTTACGTGAGTTTCTCATTGCTCTTCTCTATCATAATGGGTCTCACAATTATGTACTGTATTTGCGGTATTAGTGCTACAGAGTAGGGAGGGGTTGAAATAATAGTGGCACAGCGCCACTATTTCTTAAAATACGGTATCTCTCTTTCATTTATAGAAGTGTGGTTGAAATAAGACTTGGAGTCATTTTATCACATATTTACAAATTTGTTAGTTTATGATTGTATATCATACCTTTTGATGCAGTTCTCCGTTACGCTCATGCACTTTTTTTATCGCGGTGAAAGTCTCATACATTCAGTCATATTTCCGGTTCCATATGATTTTATCTATGATAGATGAAGCTTACGTTTCGTTAGGTAGCCTAAAGCTAATCGTAGAGGTTATAAAATCTCAGTATTCAGCTCTCTCGAAATTAATTGTGATACTTACAAATTGTCTATTTTGACAAGAAGTGATATTTGTTAGTAGCGAATTAGAAATATTTTCATTGAAATATTCTTATTTGATGTTCTTAATCAAGAAATTGCTTGTTGATGCTTGTTCGCGAATTTTTTAGGCCAACTGTAGTTTGCTAACAGTATCACTATTGTCAAATACATTTTATTTTATTTTAGATTGACAATGAGGCAAACTTCTACACTTTACACATATCTTTTTCAAGCACAGGCAATGCTTCGACGGACCCAAATCTGGGCATGTACTATGCAAATAACTGGCACTTTGCGACAGTCGATTCAATGAACGGCGTTGCTTCTGTTTGCTTTTCACCATCGTATCAAAACAAGTTATTATTGCAGTCATTTTTTGCGTTTGCGGACACATAATAGGAGAGATAATTGCAGCGGATGGTGGTTTAATAGCTATAACTGCGGTTATCAGTCGCTGAATGGCAAATACATCCCAGCAAGATGGGGGAATAGTTGTGCACTTCACTGGTATACTGGTAATGGCTTCATCTATCCGAAGCAGTCTCGCATGATGCTGCGAAGTATACTGCAGTAAAATTTGCGATATTAAAGTTCACATGTGCATCAATTGCGAGACGCCTTTGGGCATTCATCTTATCGTCTAATTCCCAAACTGTTATTTGCGAAATTTTGTCGAGACCATGAGAAGTGTTAACCAAATGTGATATCTTGATTGGCATTTGGGCATTAGTGCGCCAAACCGTCCATATATTTTCTAATTTTCCGCTTTGCAAGCAGTGTTGCAGCAATTTCTTTTGAAAGCTGACTACCGTATTTATTCTAACTAGCAGACCCGTGGAAAATTTCCACGGTGTGCAAATCTTCCCCGTGTCTGCTAGTTTTTTCATAAAATTTGAAAGTACGATAATTCACATTCGGGCGCAGTGAATTCGCATCTATTTTCTACGGCGATCATGTGTGTCGCTTTCATTTTTTATTGGTCGATATGCGGCTGTCTGGCCCTCTCGCGCGCTTCAAGCTTCCTTGCTTACCACCCTTAATCGTTGAACGGTACGAAATTCAATAGTTTCTGAAGTTTACGGGAGAGGGCGCCCGGATCGGATTAGGATCAGGCAGATTCCAAATCTTGCCTCAAAAGGGGCCCCGACCCGTACTAAGAACGCGCAGATCTCGACGTTTGCCACTATGGGGCCTCGGCCCGTACTAATCAAGGGCAGTTTCCGACGCTCGCCACGAGGGGGAGCTCGGATCGGATTGGGACCAATCAGAACGTATTAGGGCGGGGCAAACTGTGACACACACAAACACACTGACAAGAGTAATTATATATAGAGATAGTACGACAGTCTCTAATAGTGCGACAGTCTCTAATAGTACAACACGGTACGGTCCCTTCGAAAAATAGTACGACAGTCTTTAATAGTACGACATGTCGTACTATTACTACTAATACTAATACTGATATCTCATTATCAAGGGAATCAGATTACGGTAGTTTTGGTGGTGTTGGTGTTGGTGGTGGCGTTGGCACATAATAGATTAGACGATAAAGAAGGTGATCGAGATTTGCATAGTTGAATGGTCAGTTCTATTTAGGAGTAAGGGCAGCCAAACGAGGAGGGCCCAGGGGTACAAAAAGAGCGAAAGAGATTGTCCGTCTTCTTTGATCCTAGATTAGCATAGCCCTTGTCATATAGGGAGCCTAACGGGACATTAAATAAGCAAGCGTAGGGTTACTATCGAATATATTAAGGCTGATAGACATGCGAACGGAACGCGAAACCGAGCCATCGACCTGCCGTGATGAAGTAATCGAAATATAGTACGACAGTCTCTAATAGAACGACAGTCTCCAATAGTACGACAGGGTAGAGAGGGATCGAAAATTAGTATGACATGTCGTAGTATTAGAATAATTACGGTAATTATTTAGTAAACCCTGAATTGAAATGACTCAGTTAATTACCTAGTAAGTTGCAAAAAATAACATTTGTTTAATGCTGTGATTAATTTTTAACTAAATTATATAGATGCGTCGGCCCAGGATTTTTGAGGTCGGTCCCGGTCCCGGTCCGGTGCACCGAATGCCAAAAGTGCTCGGTGCACCGAGTAATTCGGTCCACGGTCCAGTGGACCGACGCATCTATACAAAATTAACAAACTCAGTGACTTAATTAAGTTGCAACACAGCTCGCCTACCCCACACAATTACGATATACATATACAGTGAAACCCGGATATAAGAGCAAGCACGGGAAATCCAAAAGTGGCTCTTACATCCGAGTTTTACTGTATTATGATATTAGACCCTACCCCGTGTACCACTAGGATGAGTTGCGATGATGCCGGTTGACCTTGTGCCTTGTTAGCTCAGTCAGTAGAGCAACAGACTCTTAATCTTTTTCGCCCTGTACGGTTCGAGCCCCGTACAGGGCTTTATTTTTCGTTTCTCGTAAGTTTTGAACAGAACATCTGTGCAGCAGTTTGAAGTTGGCGTGGGCAAATGATACTCGTACATATACAACTCAGAGTACTACAATAAGTACAACATTTCCGTTGTCAACAACATCGACTACTGAAATAATATGAACAACACAGACGTCTCCAGGTCTGACTTACTTCACCGCCGTCGCTAAAGCAAAGAGAGTGAGAACATGTCCCTGAGCTATGAGATAAGGGATGCACTTTGAGTTTATCTGACGGAGCGGTGTGGCTAGATAGTTCTTAAGATGTCCTTCCAAAAAGAGAGTTCCCACAAAAAGCGAAGGTGGCTTTTGAATAAGAGAGATGAAATTCCCTTCGCCTATCTCGCCAAGACTCTAACAAGATATTTTTGAAATTCTAAACTCTGGTTCCATCTTTGTAGTCGCATAATCAAACTAAAAATTTCCCGTCATATTCGACAAGGAAATATTTTTAATAATTTTTAAACCAATTTTTGGAAGTTTTGATTTGAAAATAACCCAGAATGTTTCGTTGAAAACTGAAAATTATTTTCAGCCTGTTCCGATACACGCTTCATTCCTAGGGAATATCTGTCTTAAATCATACCTACAATCAACTGTGCTTTGAACGTCTGGCTCTATAACGCCGCTGTCTTTATAACGTCGGTGTTAGGGTTGTCCCTTGACCGACGTTAGTACTGAGTTGACTGTTTTTATAACGACGGTCCTTTTTGGCCGGTCCCTTGACCTTCGTTACACAGTTGACTGTAATTAGAAATGCCGATAACACATACGTTAAAAATAGACTAACTGAACGCGACTGAACCAATTTTAACCACTAAGGACAACACTTCAGAGAATGGACCTCTTCGGGTTGAATTTGAGACCCGCGCATTTTATCTTTTGTCGCGAAATCGCGATTTAACTGCTCGTTAGGGATAGATTATTGAGCGAAAGCGGAAATATCTTTTACTCCTTAGCGTCGTTGGACGGCAAACGACTGATTGCGCATAGAATGCAATCAAGGGGAAGGACAAAAAACCGATTGAAGCGCCTCGCGGCGATCTATCTTTAAACCGAAAGGAACACTCGCTTATTATAGCTTTGGGAGAGACAGTCGGCTCACCCTAGCTGTCTCACTCTCACTATGAACCACCGTATTATATAGTTGTTTCTGTTACAATGGTAGATGATAGAATGGAAACCGTGTAAGAAAGGAAAAAACTAACAAACAGAAGAACATTCTTCACAACATCACTCTACTAACTTTTGCTATGTTAACTATCGCTAATAAAGAAGGAAGAAACTTTCAGTGATGCAGTGTTAGAGTGTGATAAACTATGCAAAAGACAAAAAATTGTAACATGTGCATTAACTGGATGTACTCGCCATCTGTGGGCTGTACCGTTTTAGTATCGTTCCATGTATTATAACTGCGGAACGCATGAAGTTTAAATAGAGCGTATTCATGAACAAAAGCACTGACTGTAGTGTCCTTTGTGGTCTGCTACTTGGCCTCGATGATGAAAACCGTATGTGGCCGTATTGTAATAGCGAAAAATATTGATGCAGTAAGTTGTCACACCAGTGCCGAACGATACGAATAGCATAAACAGCTTTATTCTGGTATAGTTGAAAGAAGAGATTGGCGTTAGCTTGTACGTTGCACACATGCTGTAAATAGCAAATATGCACTTAACGTCAACTGATTTTATCAGATTAACTCGCCATCTGCGTACTAAACGGCTTAATAGAAGTCTTATGCAACCAGAGAGATCGTAGCCCAGTAAAATGATCATGGTTAGGTGAAAAAACACCATCGATGGCAACGTACTTGAATGAGTAAACGTGCATTTACTTGAGTTCCCGTAATTCAGTTGTATAAATTAAATGCTGCCAATTTGTTAAAAGATAGATATATATTATACCATTGAAGAAGAAAAGTGAATATTTTTGATTAATATGAAAGTTTGGTGCGTTAGATGAGGTGCAACATCTCGCGGTAAACACCCGCTGTTGCATATTGCGGAAAATAAATTTACGGCTCGTTATTATGCAGATATGATTCGTTCGACTCTGATTTTCTATACGTTTTTACGCAGAATCTCATTGGCGCGCTGAACTTCTCAGAAAAATCAAAATTTACGAATAAATTCTTTGCCATGTTAATTTTATATACTTAACTTTTGTTCTCTTAACGTCTTTGTGTAGACTGAATATCGCAGATTTACTATCTTTCTATTATTTAGGTTAAGGCACAGCTCAGATTTTTGACTTAAAGTTATAATAAGTATATAATAAAACTATGACGAGCACGTACAAACGAATTATTGCCAAAATAAATAGGCTATTTTGAAGCAAAGAGTTGCATTATAATTACCTGTTCAAGTTTTTTAGCTTAAGAGTATGGTTGTGTTTATAGACTAATTATTTATCAAGTTTGCTGAAATCTCTTTACTGTCGCGAATGCTTTGTTTTGACGTGGGATATTAAATTACTTTTTTATCCTTCAGGCTTATGACTCGACAAAATCGCGCAAAGTATGCATCAAAACTCATTTTATTATACAATTGTTGTTATGCTTTCACTCGGATTGAGTCATGCAACTGGCGATCAAGGTGTCGTTGAAGTTTATATGAACATCACTGACTGCGGTATGTGAATATTCTTCTTATTAATCCGATGAATGCGTGTTGCACAGACCTGATTTGGCATGTTTTATTTATCTTACTTTTATTATTTTCTCACACAAATCCTTAAATACCCCATTTTACACTTTTTAAATATCAAAAAAAGCTCTAATAACGAGGCCTTGACATAGTTTACAAATCCTTTCAATACAATGTCCCTTTTTAACGCCAAATTTTATGACTTTGTGCTCCCGTAGTGCCATAATATTTGGGAAAATATATATCTTCCCTTAATACTGTCTCTTGCGTCGCAAAACCCTCTCCCTTTGCTTTAATATCGTATTTTATTATTCATTAGATAATAAGAAACCGTTGGCATAACGTTAAAGCAAAGTCAGATCTTTAACTCAAGTCTTGTAGCTCAGTAGTGTATTGTTTAGCTGTCTTTTGAATGAGCACCGTCTCCACGATAAACTACTTTACCGTTATTCTCTAGCGCAACAGTAAATCTTACCATATACAACCAATGGTTGGATACTAGCTCGCGCTCAGAGCATCCCGTCCGTCGCAACCTTCTTTTTCTGCTCTGCTTTTGCCTCTCGCACGCGCAGTTTCTAAGTCGTTCGATCGCAAGTCTCACACAAAAATGGAGATCCATCGGTAGGCCAAACATGAACGCCCCCAAGTATTCTGGCAACTTAGGGATACATGGGCGTCAATAAGCGGAGCGTACAGATGCGCGATCAATATGAAAGCAAAGAAGCGCTTCAAGAGAGGCTGACGGAAGTGGAAATAGTATAGGATTCGCAAAAAGCTTTCCATATTGTTAGGAACGCACATAAGCGCCAGTAAGGCTACTAATCAATTGAGAGCGTATAAGAGACACAGTATTACTGTACTTACTTACCGCGAATATTATGAAATTATGCGACACCGTAACCACTAATGCAACTGGATTTTTTAACAAAAAGGTTTTTCCTGCAAACTTTCGATTTAAAAATAAAGTTATAACGAAAATATAATTTATCGCGATTTCATATAGGTGATGGAAGGATGTCCGAATGGTTTGTGAGAATGGCACCATATCCATTGATTTTCATGGAACCAATCGATGTTTGGTTTGGTGGTTCTGTGTCCTTCACGAAAGCCGCACAACAATTGATTCAAAATATAACGCTCGATGACTTTGACAAAGAATTGCGCACAGTTTTCTTTATAGATAATGCGTCCTTTTCACCATCTTCTTCCTTCCTACTGTAAGTTTCTGATTACCTTCATTGAGTGATTTTAAAGTTCAAATTTTAACTCTGGAAGAGTGAATTTTGATTAACATCACTAAGTAGAGAGATTTTTTAAGTTCAGAGGACTTTTCAAAATCTCTCAAAAGGCCTATTCCAGATGAATGGTTGATTTTATCGAAAATTGCAGACAAAAGCATACTGAAAAATAACATAAAACTAAGGGAGCAACCGCATGGGAGTTGAATCGATCCATGGCTAGATTAACGGACTGAATCGGGGACTGTATGATACAGACCTCACACCACGACTGAAAAAAAAGAGTCACCGCTGATCAAAGTTTCGATTTGAACCCATTTAAATACTGACGTGATTAGAAATGATCTAACAGAAATTTACATTTTGACTCGTAAAATTTTGCAGTTCGAAGAGTGGGATAAAGCTGGTATGAGCAACTTGCGCCTTGTCGCTGTTTTCCTTTTATTTTATTATTCTCTTATTTGTACATATAACTCATTATACTTTGTTCTAAAATTAAATTACACTAATACAGTGACATTGCAAGTATAATCTCTTGCCCTGCCTTGCTCATTTTGTGTCAGGAAAACATAGTTCAGATTCTTACAAGGATATAACGATTCGACAAGTTTCGGTCACATATTCGGTGAGGAGATGATGAGCAATATTTATGAAGCGTTACTGCATGGAAAACAGAACATCCCCATCTTGATAGGATTCGGAATGGATACGGTATACACCCGCAACATTTATTTTTTATGGCTTATGGGCATAATCCGTCAGTACATATATGTAAGTTTCAAATACTGTTCATACAGTGTCTACTGTAGTAAAAACCATTGATAATGTATTTCATTTATCAGAGCTTTAATGCGTCCATCATGCATGCTGAAGGTTGCACAAAGCATTACGGAAGTATTAATCATCATCTTTTTTTATCCATTAGTCCATGACCATTCTTGCTGCTACGAAACATACTTTTTAATGCGCACCGTAACTTTGTCGGCCTGTTCGAAATTTCGAAGTAAGAAAGCGTTAAAAACAGAAATTTATCATTTTCAACTCCGAAAAGGACGATTGAGACGCGATTTCCTTGATGGTGACTAAGAACTGGCAGTAATAATTTCTTCCAGTCGTCAAATCAGTTATACTAATTAAATTGCTTTGTTCTTTTAGGAATACACGCCGACGTATATTCAATTTCGAATCAAGCAGGTTTTGTATTCTGAAGAACTACATTGTTTGCAATTTAATGCGGAAACGAAAAAGAATCCCACACTAACGAACGATCCCTATTTAGTGAAGGCCAACTTTGCTGGGGCATTTGAGACGCAGAAATATAAGAATCGCGCAGGAACATTCGAATGTCCAACAAATTCCGCTCCATCAAAAAACAACACGTCGACTTGCGTGTGCAATCATCCTCATTCAGGGCCGGATTATAGCAGAAATCAATTGATAAAGCAAGAACACATATTAGAATCATTGTTCAGAGTGGTTAGTCGATAATCGTATTACCTAATTTTGAGAATAAGTACTTCAGATTATCGATTAACTATTTAAAACACTGAAAAAAGTTGGAACAGTTCAGATTTTTTCGATAGATTTTAGGTAGTAACGAAAAATTTTAATTCCAGTTTTCGTTTTTTTCGGATAATTGTCAGAAAGTTTAAATTTTCCTCGAATTGAAATAACTTTACAAATTACTTCGATGCATATAAATGACACACATGTGTCCGGTAACTGAAGGTTTAAGGAAGCGCGGCTTTATTAAAAGTCTTTCTCCCTAAAGTCAGTTTTCCAGAAATAGTAAAACATTTTCTAACAAAAGTTAAGTTTGTAAAGTGAAGCAATCTTTTTCGAAAACATACGCTACAATTCACCGCAAGCAATATATAAAATAAAAGACCGAAGCTTCTGAATGATTTTTTATTAAGAGAAGTAAGCTATTAGTGCGTAATTTTGCTATAATCCGGCCGTAGGACCATTCTGCCAGTTCCAGTGCACGGAAGAACAAGTAGCAAGCTTACGCGGACTCTGCGCAGATGATACGCACGTTCAGGTTAAGTGCACTTTCTCAGCCGCCGATTACGCTTTCTATTGCATCCATGAACACGATATTCCTGTGTTAAATGGAAGTATCACTGTAATTGCAACTGATTTACATTCGATTAATGTTAGCTGGCAGCCGACAAATTACTTGAATTTTTATCAGTATACTATAACCATTAAAAGTGCGACGGACAACGAAGGACAACGCAGCTCAAAAACATTTCACGTGGAAGGGACGCCGACTGAAATCAGCATTGATCAACTGTGGCAGGAGAGCGATGGAGATCCTGTCGCGCTAAATTTGAGTCCATTCACAAACTATGGTGCGGTTGCGCTTTCAAAGCATTTTTAAGTCAAGTTTAGAACTATCCACACAAAACTGAGCGAATAATTATTCCAAATCATAATTGCTAGATTGGTTCAAAAATAAAATTTTTAACTCTGACCCACGAGCCTCAGGGTATTTTTATTGACAAATAAACGTAAATAAAATGTTTTAAAGTATAAAACATTGCTGTTTAGCAAAAAATATACATATTCTTAACACATCTCGGAACGCTTTCCTAACTATTTCTGAGCAAAATTTTGCTGCATGCGCATATGCTAACCCCCAAAGTTTGTTTTGAGAAAAAACTGCAGAAAGAAATTATTTTTTGCTGTATAAACAAAGGGTAATTCGATCTTGGAAAATACGTCTCGGGGCTAATTATCGAAAAGGCCTTTAAATATAAGCCCCGAAGGCGCATTTTCGAGAAACTCCTCTATGGGTAAAATAGAGTATTTCTGAGTCCGCGCATATCATAGTAGATAGAAGCCGGAGTCCAAATGTGTCCCAACTTTGCCCAATTTGCGCATTGCTTTAAAAGCGCAACTACAGTTCTCAGCTTACAATTTGTGACGCAATCGAGTCAAGAAACAACTACTATTGATGCCGGTTCTGTCAATTTTACGTCGACTGAAATCAGTCCTCAACAGGCTCCACAAATAACAGCTGTCACAGAAAAAAACGATCAGTTGATCATTAATTGGATATTGCCCGATCAGTGTCCGGGGTGGATTATTTCTTACAATGCTAAAGTATCGTGCGATGGAGATGATAGCAACAGTATTAATGACCAACCCGGAAGCGGCGGCAACATTTCTTTCGATTGTCGCAATCATAATAATGCATCGCAATTAGTTGTCAACATACCGGATAATTGTAAAGGTAGCAGGAATATGAAAGTTCAGGTAGAAAACTTTTTCTTGTAAATTTGAGTAAATCTTTGTCGTTTGCAAACATTTCTTAATTTCCACTCAGACCCGAGCTAATTAGCTTAGGCGTACAAAGAACGAAATTAAATGGAGGAACAGTTTACGAACTGAAATTTTTCGACTCATATAAAGTAAACGCTTTGGAGAGAACAAAGATGTGCACATTCTGTTGCAAAAGAGGTTGCAAACGTTTGAATCCGTCAGAACAATACTTCGTACGACTAAGGGAGGTGATGCAACCGTCTTCCCAGGCAGCCTCAAGTCAGAAGTACACAGGTGCTCACATGCACAGCAACTTTAAACTTCTTTCCTCCTTCACTTTCAGCCAAAATATGAGCATGCCTTTTTTAATTTCAGCTTCGTGTCGGTACCAGTAAGGGAATGAGCGACTGGAGCAAACCGTTCGACGTACCAAATAGCAGTTGGCCGTTGGCAGTTATACTTGCTGTCGCCTTCGGGGCGTTCATAATCACCGTCCTGCTGGCCGCTCTCGGCTTTTACTACTATTATAAAAAGCATGTTCGGGTGCGCTTATATTCCCAACACTTTTAACATTTCAAACAATCGAAAGCAACGTGTCTCCGTTTTCAAAGCCATTTCATATAAATATATTTACGTTTGCAGGCATATGCCCTTTTCCACTTTTCATCCTGATATGTGTCAATATGAAATCATAACAATGCGCAGTAGATAGCTTCGACTGAAATAATTTTGAGAAAGGAGAAACAGCAGCAACAGAAAGAAGCACATTAGTTACGGAAGTTCTGATGCAATCACATGTGCGATTGTTACATTTACTAAACTATTTCGCTTAGAATCCCCTGGCTTTAATTAATTTTGGCTACATCAGGCTTTATTTTAAATTGCAAAAATGACCAAAGCAAAATAAGTTACCCTGGAAATTGTTGCTAGTTTATTTGGCGTGACGGTCTGTAAAGAAGCATGTTCAATTCGCGGTTAACAAACATTAATCTCTGAGGGCGTTTGTTTGCGAACATGCGATGGGAAAAATCTGTTATACGTTTTAGAATTACGTTAGCGTCTACAAAACGTTGAACGATCTACTTCACAATCGTAGAGCAAATGGTATTGGACAAAGTTTTCGCAAACCTGCACCGCTGCCACCTCGTGAACTGCCACCGATTTTCACTGTAACGATCAGTAAGCAAGATCATTTCTATTTGCTAAACTATTAGGTACACACAATCTGTTTATTAATTGGAACTCCGTTAGGCAATATTACTTTAAGCTTCTCGATTTTCTGACCAATAACATTACAAAAAGTTTGTTAATGGCTTCATAAGCAATCAGAGGCAAGAAACTGAACATTTTTAATAACCGCAGATTGCAATATGTAAGCAATTAAGTTTGCTACTTTTTTAAGTTAATTTACTAAATATAAATTTCTCATTTTTAGCACGGAACGTGCAAGTGACTAAGGTAGCACAACTTAGTAAATAATTTTTACAGGTTGTTTAAATATTTTCTACCTCATATCTAAAATATTCAGCACTGCTGAGGCATACTGTTGCATGCGTTCGACCAAACAAATGAAATAAATCGTAAACGTTGAGATACAAACGTTTCCGAGAATCAAGCTGCATTTAAGTAGGAACAATCGTACACTAGTTTCACTTTGTTTAGGCGCTGATTCATTGCTGGACACAAAGTTTGAGCCGACACCACAGCCGCAGTCTCCATGTTCCGCCGAATTTTCAGAAAGGGACACATCCGACTCGCATATCAAGCCGTCATCAGGAACTGCGTCTGTGAAATATAGCGCTGCCGATTTTCTTTAAATAAATGACTGAAAATGCATGTCATGTGATTTGCTTTTTTATAGTTTTATTAGCGGCTTCAGGTTACTTTTTGAGCAATTGACTGATATTTGTACGCCAAATGATTGCTCTATTAACCAGTTTGTTTATCTATCGGGATCTAATTTTTTCAATAAGAATTTCTTAAATAGATACTCTTTACGGCTACTGTAAAGGCTGTTTCATACCAGATCCCACAATATGCCACGAACACTATATCCAACGTACCACGCAGCACGTAACCTGCTGCAAAAAATATCATAAACTTTGCATTGCTTTGTTGTTGAAATAAATTCTGCTCTCGCAAAAGCTCCATATTCGATAGCAGCCAAAAACGCAAATTAAGTGGGCCTATTTGTGATAATTTGGTTTTTACACACAGACACATAGGACTGAACCAGCGACACATCTACTGTGCTTTAAATATACAGGGTGGCGCTAAAATAAAAGAGATTTGGCCATGTTTTTTTCGGAGGCGGAATCAAGCCTCGACGTCTATTGGTCGATTGTAGCCCACGGTCTGGACTATCGATTGGCGCAGTTTTCGAAAAAATTTCTCTAAGGGGTACTTTGTGAGGTCTTACTGTAGCCCAAAAATAGCTATGCAAAACTCGACTGCATATTTGAGCTAATAACTTCGCAACCAGTTGACGGATTAGGCTCAAACTTTGCACAAATGTCAAGCTGATACCTGGGAATAACGAGCCAAAAGGGCTTGTGAATTGCTCTTCTGGAAAAGAGTTATGGGCAGTTTACAAAGTGCAATTTTCTCATTTTTCACAAAAAGTTACTCTTTATGTAAGGTTTTTGGTCAAATTTCTTGAAATTTTTTGGATATTTTTGGTGTTCCTGTTGTCTCATGAACTAGGTAATCGAAAACAAAAACGTTTCTGAGCCACTTCCTCATTTGAGCAACATCGATATTTGGAGTCAGACAGACCACTCATGCTGACGCTGTTATTTGCGCATGCATTCAATGGTCGCATTTTGGAAAATGCGGAAATTGCACAAAAGCTCTTTTGTTCTGGATAGCCCAGAGGTAGGCGCACCAGAAGAACCCAAAATATCAAAAAAAACTTTAAAAAATCGACCATAAACTTTACTCAAAAAGGGAGCGTTGCGTTGACAGAAAAAATTACACTTCGTAAATTGACCATAACTTTTTTTAAAGAAGCCCGGTTCACAAACCGGTTCGGTCCGTTATTCCCAGGTATCAGCTTGACAATTGTGCAAAATTTGAGCCAAATCTCTCAACAGGTTGCAAAGTTATTAACTCAAATATGGAGTAAAGTTTTGCATAGCTATTTTTGGGCTACAGTAAGACTTCACAAAGTATTCCTAAGAGAAAATTTTACGATGACGGCGGGAATCGATACTTTAAACCTTTGGCAACAATCGGTCAATAGACGTCAAGGCTTGATTCCGCCTCTGAAAAACAATATCGCTAAATCTCTTTCATTTTGCGCCACCCTGTAGGATGGGGGGAGCAATGGTGTTATAGAAGCGCATTATAAAAAATCTTCATCAACTGTTGTCTCTCATGCACATCTGTATGATTCACATTTCATCCTCTTCAGTTGGGCACGACGAGCGCCATGATCTTACAATATAATTTTTGGGAATGGATTATCCATCTTGAGTAAAAACATTTTAAAGCTCACTATTTTTCCGCTTCTTAAGTTGCGCTTTGAATTTGAACGATCTTTTTGCTGTGAAAGAATATGCTTTAGAGATGAAATTAGGCAGGAGTTGGAAGGGGGACACCAGCAGTCGTTTGAGCAACAATTTTTTAGATAGCCCAGAGATTCCAAATGAGGTAAGCGTGTCCACACACGCGACTGCACGAGCACTCTGTGCTGATTAGCGCGGTGCGTTCAGTTTAATATGACTCAGCTTTACGCTCACTGAACCACCACTCATACGCGGAAGTTGCCATATTTGCGATTAATAACTATTACAGTGGAGCTTTATTCCTTTAATTGTCGCATAAGAGCTTTTAATCTTGAGACCTTCCGTTTTTTACGATCTCTATCATCATAACATAAACTACTGCGATTAACAGTAAGGCTGAACAACGGACAGCAAGTGATTACTGCTGCATTTACAGGAATATATAGGGCACGCAAACGCCCCAGACACCAGAGTTTATTTCAAGCAAACTGCGCATAAACGTGGATTCCTGTCGATCAATTGATTTTTGCGTTCAAACAGCGAACTCTGCAAGAAATTGTGCCAATTCACATTTATACGCGCCGTGACATTTCGCCACTGGTGCGACAAATTCTACATACAGAATAAGAGGCTGTAACCTATTTTTACAATTATATGTGACCTTTTGATTATTTATGTGAGGAGCGCAAATAATTAATTAAAGGTTCCGGTTCCGGTTCAGGATTATTAATACCGGCACACATATTCTACATAGTAAAATATTGGGTTATCATAAGAACATGAATCAGAACCGAATTTGGATGATAAATATATAAAATCTGATCATTAAATGTAGCGTGTTGCATGGCAACTGACCCTCTGTTGCTGTGCAACACAAGTGCGAGAGCGTCCTGTGTTATAAGTCTGTGGGCGGAGTTTCGTATTACCAACGAACTGTCGAAACTTTCGCGGAAAAAACGAGATACTTTTGCTCTGTTTCACAATTCTACGATTCTCCTATGTCATATGCTCATTTTGTGCTCAAATTTTCAATAGTTTGAATCCTCTCTCAGCCGAAAATAAATAGTGCCCATAATGAAGTTTAAATCGCGCTTAGTATCGTATCTTGCTAGAATTCAAACAGTTTGCTCGGAATGTATTCAAGTGTCTGGGGCTTTTGCGTGCCCTATATAAGAAACAGTTTTTGGGAAATGATATCAAAATCATATGGAAAGGCACTGCTTTTTTGAAAATCAGAGTTGGAACTGAATGGCCCTCAAGAGTCCTTCTGTACCCTCCTCTGACCATGCTGAAACTTTGAACTTTGATCTGCGTAGGATGCAAGAGAGAGAAATTATACACAAGATGAATGAGGCGATCGCCTCTCCTAGATACTTACCAAAAAAGCCCGACCGCATCTATACCTGCTTGCTATATGCAAAACTACTTTTGTACATTTTTCATTAAGAAAATCTTATGATTGCAAACGTTTGACCTGATTTCCAGTTGTTGTAGTTGAATGGTGTGTTATCGGACCATTGGAAATTTTCATTTTGAATATTTGTTGCGCCAAGCCAGAAGTCACAAAAATTTTCTGGATCATTCGCTGCATCAGCTAAAAAATGTATAATATCTCACTTTCTTATTATACAAGTTTCCTCTAAATGGAAGGGATAACGTTAGAGTAAGGATCCTGGACGGTAGCGAGCATGCTTCAACTTAATCAAATAAATAAGCTTCCTTTCTACTACTAGTTGAACACTTCCATAAATAACACTATATAACGAAAACTGCATTAAAGATAATAATTAATTGTCGCTTGCAGAGCTTTATATTAATAATAAACTAATTAATAGCTATCTTAAATAATTAGAACGTGTCATTGTGAGATGTATGAGCAATCGAGACAGGTAATAGAGAAACCTAGGACTTTTCCCCAGACTATGCTACAACTTCTGAAATTCTCTGATAGGAGCGACAAAAGGCTGTTAGAGAATATTTTGCAGTCCTCTGCGCTCTCTTATATCGGGATTGACTGCATTTCATCACAATAATTCAAAAATTGAGAAAAGAGAAAGTGTCTTGCCTTGAACATTCCCGTTTTCAAATGCCGAATGTATTGAGACGAGATGTGCACTGTTGCCATTAGTCGACATTTAGCGGCAACTGATTTCGGCGTTAAACCAGTTGTTTTTTGCCGAATTGATTCGGAAGCATTTAGTGTTGTTCACGAAGGAAGTCTGCCACCCATCGGGACACTGGACTGCGCAAATCGAAGTTCTGAGTTGTGAATCAAAGAAAAACAGAAAGGCAAGTAGAATTGCAGCAGCCATTGTCTAAAATCTTGCAAGCGGTTGCTAAATGTCCTGACTGCAAAATGCTCAAATGAGAATGAACGGCAAGCGGAGGCCGAGTTCCCCTAACTTAATAGATGGAGCATTGATATCAATGATCCTTGCCCTATTGGGTGAGCCAGTCAAAACAGCATGCTGGTTTTTCTGACTGTGCGAGCGAAGCTTCATTAGATAGGAAAGGTAAAGAATGGACGAATTTAAAGAGAATCACGATCTTAGTCGAAGTCTTATCATAATTTCACCATATGATTGCCTGACGCACCGGCGTTGAGAGCATTTGTGCCTCCAGTGGCCTTATTCTTGCTCTCCGTCAATGGCGGACGCGCAAGGCGAATCGTAACAATCGCTTAAGACCAGTGGCGGATGTTTACCATCGCCAAGCAATACATATGGAGCAGACTCCTTGTTCCACTTCTCCGCCTCCTGTGTTTTGCATGGCGATGGTAAATATCCGCTACTGGTCTTAAGCGATTGTGACGATTTGCCTTGCGCGTCCGCCGTTGACGGAGAGCAAGAATACGGTCACAGAATAAACTGCTACAAACAATTTGAATGTTTATAAATTTGCAGTTCAGAGCTCAAATCCCCTCTACAAGTTGCTCAATTAAGCTTGCGATTAGAAGCAGTTAGGATTGCGCCAACATCGAAAACTATCCGTTTTGAAGCCGGGATGTTCAAATGTTTCGCGAAAAATCCGAGCTACTTTTAAATCGAACAATTTTATTATTCACTACAACACGTAAACAATGTTAACATACAATCCGTGCGTCGATTCGCGCAAAAATCGATTAAATCCCTTGAATATTCATTGCAGTTCGGTTATATTTTCGCGTGAATTCGAAAAAGTTATAATCGAATAAAAGGCGGTAAAAAATCACATTTTACAACTTATGTCATGGCAGTATAGTAGGAACGTGTACAATAATCTCATTGGTATGATAAGCTCAATAGATCAATTATTCATGCATACAATCATTACAACTTCAAAACATTCCTGATGACATCCTTAATATGGCTGGGTCCGTTAAGAACCAAAGCACCAACTAACACAAGTCACAATAGGTACAGTAAGAGTCAACCCCAAAAACAGTCTAATATGAACGCCGAAACGATGATGCGGCTGCACAAAACGATCGATAACAAAGTGTTATATTGATCAACGCCTGACTAGTGAGTTGGTTATTTATAGATTGCGTAGTGCGACTTTGACCATTCTGGGACAACTCCCTCGAACTGTCAATCAATTAACTACGTGCAATTATAGATGAACCACTAATTAAATGCTAAAACAAATATTCGCGTCAGTACGCTTAAAACTTTCAGATTCAGTGCATTGATATTGCCATGATACTGAAAGTTTTACGTGCGTACTGGTACTATCATTTTAACACCTACGCATTCATACTATTTCCACTTTATATTGGACGTATTTCAAAGTATCGGTATAGCCTTTTTTAAAACTCAAGAAAATGTCGGAATTGGTTTGAAAATGTTCAACTTTATTTTAAAAGTGTCCAAGTTAAAGTGTAACATTGTAAACATTGCTTCAACAATATGTATTCTTGAGCGTAACAGACCCTGGGATATTTTTCGTCTGCGTTGCATAACTTGTGAAAGGCCCTCTAGGACGTCTTAGTTGACGTCATCATCATCAGAACTGTTGACGTACTGACGACAACTGACGCAGACACCAAACTTGCCGACCCAATCGAAATAGCGTTCGTAGCCTTCGCGTGCCATTCTGTAGGTGAAATCTCTGGGCGCATATTTGTCCTTGCCCAAAGCGAACACCACGGGGAATCGTTGCCGCAGTCGATCTTCTATTTCTAAAGCGACAGCAAAAGTTTCTTTGTCGCAAATGTCCCAAAATGACAATCGAATGAATTACGTGATCGGCCATACAATAATTAATGTCTTCTATACTTAGCAAATACGAAAATCGAAGCAACCGTTCGGTTTCCTATGTAAAACAGCGCAGCACGGTAAATTACGAGTATAAAAGATACTAGCCTGGTTCAAGAGGCCTTTTATGACCGGACAGCGAGGCAGAGCGCAGTTCGGGAGTCCGGCGACTGTCGACGATGGCGTTGTATACGAACTGATCGATATGGTCGAAGCCGACCGCAGTAATTGCGCGCAATCGTTGGCAGCGATCCAACGCTTCCCTGAGACACCTACACGTCAGTCGAGGGCACTTGACGAGGTAAATAGCCTCCAAATCTGGGCAGTTCTACAAGAACACAGATACATATCATGAGATGAAATTGAAAATCTCACCTGGATAATTGTTAACAAGTGAGCATTGGTCAAGAATTGGCACCGATCCAATCCGAGGATGGTCAGCTTTCGCAAAGTCTGCGCCAGCAGCGCGTAGTCGGCTTCCTTGAGGTGCCACGCGGCGTTGCGCAAGACAAACTCCTAAACACACTCGAATTCGTTTGTTCCATAGAGGAGAGAAGGACATTCTACGTCACAGCCATTGAAACAGTAAAATGACAGCTGCACTTGGCTGTTTTATGCAAATTTTTGGTGCATTTGCTAAAGAACGCGCGAATATGAAAAAATTATTATTGCTACTTTTATGATTTATTTCTTAAAGTAGCCTTCCAACTGCCGCCTCTGCAGGACCTCGGCGGGAAGATGTATTTAATTTTATTATTATTTCAACTATTACACATTGCTTAACAGGTCGCAGGCTGTGACGCAGGCTGAGTATCGCAGCGTACCTTTAACCTAGTCAGTACTGAGAGACTGTGGCATAAATCGGCCATAGTAGAGCTCGATATGGAGTAGCCATGACCGCTGATTCGCAGCGTTTCGAGATTCGTGAGTCTTTGCAAACCTGAAACAGTCGACACGCTATGTGAAAGTGCTTCTGACGTAAGCTCGTTATCGTTTAAAAGAGCCAACAAGTAGGCCCATTCATACTTCTATAGCGTGTTGTTTGCATGCACAAAATAAAAGAATCAGTAAATATATTGTTCATGCAACGGAATGTTTTGTCGCGTACAACAAAGGTATGTATGAGTCGTTAAAGCAGCGAACGGGAACAAAAAATAAGAAAAAAACTAACGTTTAAAAGCGCCGGCATAACGACCACTGCTAATGCAGCCTTTGTCCAAGGAGAGCTCGAGCCAAACAACCTTGATAAAGCAAAGGTCGAAATCACTCAATAATAAATATCCGCGCCAACAAACCTTATCGAATCGAGTTATATCTTTGAGCGCGTGAAACATATAGTCCGACTTGCAATTCGCTCTCATTTCAATCGCCACTCTATTCGACCTGCCGATCAAGTCTCTGAATGCGTGACGAGGCGGTTTGGCTTGGCTGAAAGAAGAATAAAGATTATGGAGACAGCCTCACACGAGAGCGAACAATTTGGAATTATTAGACGCGTTCTTTTTTATTCGCAGAGTGTTAAGAACCATAAAGAGAAGAATGATGATCTGAGAACTTTAAAACAGAATTGGCCTGATCCATTTGTCAAATTTGTTTACTGAGGAAAAAACTGCGAATTTTAAAATCGTCGTTCGAGCGACTAACTCGAAATTAAGAAATAGGGTTAAGTATAACACAACTTTTCTAAAACATAGCATAACAAAACCTTAATGTCTTAATCTTAACCTAGTCTAAATACCAAAATAAGTAGTGAATGCTATCTTTGAAGTAAAAAGCTTACTCAAAACTTTTGGCGTCCAACGACATATAACAGAAGTCGATCGTCTGTGCGCGGCGGGTCAACTCTTGAGCCATCAGGTTTAACATTTTGTTGCAACAGTCGGATAGATGCAACGAGCGCAGCTTGGGTGGAAGAAACGCCTACAAATAGATGAGAGTAATGATCAACTGGTGATGATTTATCGCTCTTACGGCGGTGAATTTGTCGCAATCGTCCAGATCGTCGAACCAAATGCTGTGCAGGCACACCTCCTTCAGATTACGTCGAAAATTCGTCGTGTCCGCTAGCACTGCAATATGTGAAACGTTTACTAAATACATTACATTGACACCAAATAACATGCAACGCCTTTCGGCATATGCATCATTAAAGTTAAAATGTTTCCATCAGTTACAAGAAATCTTTGACTGAATAAAGCAACCTACTTTGAAAGTCGATAACGCTTATTTTTTTTATCAATACACGCAAGTAAAAATTTGAAACAACTTTCAGTCTTGGTAAAAAACGGTATTCAAGAACCGAAAAGCGAGCTCATCACTATCAACTACGGTACCTCACAAGATTTCTCGTTATTGATCGAAATATTAAATATAAAGCCGATGATCATACTTAGCTGAACAGCGTCATGGTCTATGCAGGCATTGCGAAGGCACAGTCTGTCCACTTTAGTGCATTTCTCCACGACCAACTTGATGAAATCGCTCGTTATTACGATCTGAAGGATGTTTGTATTAAATTGAAGATTAATGCATTAGGGTTGCAATCGAAATGTTTCGAAACTCCGAACGATTAACCTCCCCATACGAGATCCTGAGCAGGAAAACCGCGCAATATTGTTTTTTCATCTTAATGTCGCATACGCCCATCTTTGCTGAACGCTTCAGGGCCCTTTATCATATTTCGTCCCCTTTGCATTCAATTAAGTCAAACTAGCGTTCTAACTGAATACAAGGTTGACGGATTTGAATGCAAAATATAAATGCTACGCATAGGGAAACAGATCTCACAGGAAGTAGTAAACCTCCCAATCAACTTTCAGCCCAGGTTGCAATAATGTTCGGACCAAAGGTGCAAGCACGCGCCAACCTGGTGATTGGGTAAGAGCCCGATGACATCTTCCCAGTGAATCAGGCCGCCGATACGAAGTCGTCGCATTTGGCCGGCGATGCGGTCGAAATAGCGAGAAATCTTATCCAGGGTCTGTGGCAGTTGAGTATTCGTCTGAAACGGCGCACATTTTCAATCGAAAATTTACAATTCAGAAAGGGACGTACCAAAGTGCCGTAATTGATCATTCTGCGTTTCGAAGCGATCAGGATGGGTACATCTACTTTATTCCCTGCGAGACAGAGCGACAAGCGCTCGTCCGCGTTCTGGAACGTCGCTTCCAACAGATCATAACTGCCTCTCAGAGGTTTGTATTCACACAGCCTGCTGAGTTTTCGGAGTCGCTTACTCGACAGTTCCACATTACAACGGTCCTGCAACGATCACATCATTCTTTTGCAAATCTAATAGAGTAATTCGTAGAATATAGTAAGTATAATAGGGATACAATAGATCTGCGGAACACGGAAACATTTCGTCACTTTTCGCAAGTTGAGCTATGCAACAATGCGCAAGAAAACGTGGCTAGAAATTTTTCAGCTTGCATCACAATGAAATGCATCATATTTTTGTCCACTCGAAATTTTAAAATATGCTAATTTTGTCTCTGAGCACAGTATTTTTTACGATACTATAAAACGTCAAAATCTGCAGACTGCGCAGAAAAGATTAATTAACTTCTAATTTTGTCATCAGATCAACAATACCTATTATCTAACCATTTTTGAACAATACGAATGACAGAACAGGCATGTAAGAGTAAAAGATATAAGATATTTATTCGAGTTTCCCTGCATTGCTCTTACATCCCCCGGTTTTACTAAATAATTACCTTGAAGTTGCCGATGTAGCCAACGATAATTTTCATCACAAGATCATTGTAATAGATCTTATGCGCCAGTGGGATGACGACGGGGACTTGCTCAGTTTCTTCATCTTCTGCGAAGCTTTCTGCGTCAATGACGCCAGTCGAGGTTGAACAATCTGTGTCCATTGCAGAGTCGTCTGCAAAAACGTACGGCGCCGTCAATACTTTTAGTACTATTTTACGCCATCAATACTACTACGTACTAGGTGCCATCAGTACTATTCTCAGTTCTCCCGTAGGTATAACGAGGGGTCGGTGCTGTTGGCGCTCAATGGAGTGCTTATTCAGCGATCAACACTTTAACAATTGAATAGTGTAAGAGGGCGATCGGAACGCAACTGCTCAGCGGGGGAACAATAAACGAAGTGACTGATCAAATCAATCTCAGTCGACCACTGTGACGACTGCACGGTGTAATAAATAGGTTGGGATGTAACGGCGAGGGGAGTTTCCCGACCTTTACATTACATCTCCTTCATATCCTTAACTTCCTTGTCTTTTTTGCTTGAGAAATAGGATAATCCTTTTTGAACATTTTGTTCACACACGACGAGAAGGGTACGGTTTTTCGAGAAAGACCAAGGCAATGGAGCTTTAAATTTTGACTTCTTTCGTCAAAGTCCTCCTTTGTGATCTATTTATGTTTTATTGTCCCGTTAAAGCCCAGTCAATAAATATAGACGACCAATATTGGCGTTGCTATTGTAAAATAAAAGTCGGCAAAGCATTGACAATCTACAAAAGGATACAAAGAATGCCTTGTTTCTTCAGAGACTGCAAGATCATTTCACTGACAACACCATCGCTTACACAAAGTAAATGCAACTACATTGTACTTTTTGTGCCAACTGGACAAATAAAAATCGAATTTATCGGCAATTCGAAAAATGCTTGTTTTTACGAACGAGAAATATCAATTTTGAACTTGAAAAATTGCTCCTCAACCGCTGTTCTCAATGATTGCGAACCCAGAGTCTGAATTTGGATCAATAGCAAATAATAGATGAAAATATTGGGAGAGTAACTCATCCTTCTAAAAAATTCCTTCCCTATATATAATAACATACATTTTAAAAGCGATTTTTACTTGCATTTTAACTGCGAATACGCATATATAGTTCGGCACAAAAGTGGAGTCACATATACTTTTCATAGTGCATTTTTACGCAACTTTAAAAGTGACTCATTTTCTAATAACAACATGATTTTCAAGCGAAGATAAGAGCAGATGAAATCATCAAGCAACAGGAAGTGTGTCGAAAGAAATACAGATGCGAAGGGGAAAGAGCGCGGGGGGTTCGTCAGCGGCAGACGTGCTGAATAATCGCTAGCCAACTGTTGCCACGATCCATAAAATTGTGAATACGCCACGCATCGCATACATTACTGCATCCTTCATTAATGGGTGGTCACGCGGCATTGCTGAATCCCACCGCGGTTTCTAACAATAATATCTTTTTAATGAAACGAAATAATTCGAATAAAAGCCGTGCATTGCTGGAAAATGAAACGAAAATTGTTAATTGTATTCCGTGAGAATTTGGAATAGCTGAGCAAGATGGCTCTTGAGTTAATAAACTATTAACCTGCTTCCTTTGTTTTTGGCATGGAGAGATTTATTGATTTAGTTCAAGTCAATAATACTATTCATGTTTAAATAATAATTTAGTTGCTACCCTGGTCTAAAGACGACGGCGAATGAACAACAATAAGTACGCTTAGGCGCTGATGCGTAAAACCAATCACTCTAATATCCATGCAAGATGAATTGCACTTTCAGAGCCATTTCTTTAAGTATCGAAACAACCACAAACCTGCATGGTTCCGGTAAATATACGCAGAACTCTGTTCTTTAACAATAGTTTCGCTGCACTCCGCTGGTCTGTTGAGCTTGAAATTACACTCAGTCAATCGTTCGATCATCGTTTGACTGGAGGCGGCATTAGTTTCTTGGTTAATACAATAAGAAGACGGTCGCATCCATAACGCAGCAGCTGCTATTACGAACATTCACTTAGGCGGCACGTGTAATTTGTATTATCGCCTTAGTTTATATTCTGAAATGTTGAAAGAGCATAATGAAGGAATTCACTTCGATGGACATGAATGAAATTAACGCGGAGACGAATGCTGTTTCGAACAGTCAACAATCCTTTGCCCTAAATTCGTAGTTTATTGTTGGCAAAAGTTTTTACTTGTTAGGAAACACGAACATTGACTTGTCGATAACTATCTGTAACAACGGACTCGCGTTCATCGCGATTAAACGATATCAGTCTAGATACCGACAGAACAGACCTTGGCTACCGTTCATGAGGAAATTTACGGTTTCGATTTCACGATCTCATTTACCACAAGAGAGAGCAAACTGTGCAAATCAAGTAGTGAACTTTTTACGCGGAAGAAGCATTGCATTTGAAAGCACAACAAATAGATATGCACAGACACAACGTCGGGATTTCATCCATACAACCTGTTTAATAGAACTATTGGATATTCTCGAACGTTGTGCAAGCATATCACGCGACACAATGGAACATCTCTCAGTCGCGGAATTATTCGACGGCAAATGAAGAAGATTGCATAATTCTAAACAGCGATATCTTATTTATTTGATTTGCTATTAACAAAACGTGGCAATTTAAACAAATATTGGTAATATTATTTTGACACTGAAACAGGGAAGGCAGTTTAGGACGCACAAATTATCTTGAGCCAACCATTTCGCATATGGTTTTTTTGCAATCTGACGATAAATTTTGGCTAAAATAACAAGAAATAACATCAGTCTTCATTAGTTTTGAAATATGAGAGGCTACTTAAACCAACTTGAGCGAGAAATCAATAAAAATATCTAACAATTGTAGTTCCCGCCTCAGCATACGGTTGTATTGTGACTAAACATTGTGCAACCGACGAGTTGATCGAGCGAATTTCGGTCGTCCCGTTGACCTGATAAGAGTAGATAGGTCAATTTGACCAGGATGCCTCTACCTGGCGCGGAATTAGAAACAGGACGTCGTCGATCAGGGGCCGAAACGTTGGGCACTGTGGGCGATGAAATATTTCCTCTGTTCCACGACCCGACCGCGTCTGAAGCGTTCGTCGACGCCCTCACTAGCCAAGTCGACTCCGCCAACATCGAAAGAATCATCGACTCCCAGCGCAAAGCGTACGACATTTAAATTCGGGGACAGATGCAACCACCACACCTCTCGCTTTTCAAACTAACTGCATTTTCTCCCTTTTCTGATTTGTCTGCTTTTGATCTTAAATTATTGATTCTTTCAGTGCTAGATCAAAATGATTAGCAAATTCTGAACGCTATTTGAAACGGTCGATAAGAGTTGATTACGCTTTAGAGTATGCTTTCGATTTTCTTCTGTTTACGCTCTCGAGCTTTTCGAGCATTATTTATTTTTGATCTCAAAACACGCTTTGACGCCTTCTGAATGCAGTGTGAGCCGCCAATGTGTTGTTAATGAGGGCGTAGCAAACAAATTCGACTAACTGATGCTCGCTGCCCACCGAAAAATTATCATAGAACGAACCATTCGAAGTATATGACCTCGGACGAATATAATTTATAATCTGACTTTCACTTTATAACCAGCTGTGACAATAAATGGATCCGTTTCATATCGCGTACTTTAACTAAAGTCGTAATAAACGCAATGTTAACACTATATCCCTTTGGTACAACTCAAATATGCTATATGAAATCATATCAATGACAGCCATCTTCTATCGGCTGTTTTAAGTAATTTTCATCGTTTAAACAAAGCATTCAATATCGTTTTCACAACCTAGTATTTCAGTCTATCAAGGTTCGAGAAGACAAATGAAATGCTGGTCAACTGCTGTCAATTGTCGGCGTCGCGTTTGGAAGGCGCAAGAAGAGAGCTGCTGGGACATACGCAGACCATTATGGATATGAAAAAAGATTTGGAAAGTATTTTCCGTCGCGTTCGCGTCTTCAAGCAGACGGTGTCTCAACTCTATCCGACTGCTTTTGCTGGTGCGCTCTTTGTTAAGCTGTCATTTTGCTTTAGTGGGGAAGTCTAACTGAGATATCAAGTTTAGTTAAATATATTATTCTGCTCTTACTAAAATACTTTCTAAATCAAAAAGGACATTTTAATAATGAAAGAAAGCATTTTTCAAAATGAATTGATGCGGAAAAGCCCATTTTCGGTCAAATGTGTCAGCAGAATTGTGTTCATTTTGAACAATGTAATCTATATTCATTGGAACGTAAAAATGCACTATTACAGTGACTATTTTCAGAAGCTCAGTTATCTGCAAAAAAGCCGTCGCTTGCAACAGACGACGAGGACGATGGGCCAACTGAAAAGGCCGAAAGTACTGTTCAACCTGCTTCAGGCTCAAACTCCGCATTGACCTCATTGCCTCCTAGTGCCGCCTCAGCATCTGCCACTCCTTCCGATAAGACGCACGCGTCTCAGTCCTAAAAGTGTTAACTATGACGATCAGAGGTCAATTTCATAGGCGATTGTAAATGTGAACGGTAATTTAATTTTCACACTTTACATTTATATCCGTTTTATGAAATTGGTCCCAGAATATATGACATCACCCTTTTTCTTATTTTGAGGCCTTAATATGTGTTAACTCTAAATTCTAACGCTCGAAAATGCCAGAGTCGCGAATCAATTAAAGCAAAGTCGAAAATCAGATCGAAGTCAAAAATTGATCTCTGACTTTCTATCAGATGTCATGGCGAGCAAAAATTGGTTTACGCTGTCGGATCATTAAATGTAAAAGGTGATGTCATTTATTTCTGAGATCGTAATTATGGGTCATTCATCATAATTCGTTACTTTTGCATGTAATTTTGTCACTTCTGCATTTTATTTCATCAAAATAGCGTTCTGGTTGAATGCAATGATGACTAATTTGAATGCAAGGTTGACAAAACTGAAGGCAAAAGGGACGAAATATGATGAAAGACCCTTTATGTCCGCTTCCTAGCCGCCCTCTTGTGACCTGATTGAGGAATCTGCAGGCAGTACTGTCTTCTATCAGCGCATTCTTTCATGTTGTGTACAGCTATTTCACTTTCATATTATTCATTTTCGAAAATGTTTTTGTGAAGAACAATTTGATATTCGGTCCTGTGCTTTGTGATCTTTGCTACAATAAAGGCATTCCATAAAACACTCAGTGTAGTCTGCTAGTCATTACTTTGTTTGACTTGAATTAGTTTCGAATTTCGACCATTCGAGTATCTCAATCACTGATTCTGTGCGTGCTTGTGCGTGATGATACGCTTGGATAAAATTTAAGGATTATTTCATTGAACTGTGAACTGTCATAATGGCAACAAGTGCAGCGCTGAGCACAATTGACGGATCAGTATTGGAAGGTGTAAGTGGGTGGAGGTAGAGATAGCGAAAATGTCGAATGATTGAAATTTTCTCAGGGCGGACAAATATTACGCATAACGGCGGGTCTCGCAGCGATTTTAGGCAAAGGCATTAGTGTTACGAAGATTCGCGCTGGCAGAGATAAGCCAGGTCTTCGGTGAGCGAATTATAGTCGTCATTTTTCGATCAGTAACAAGAAATCTCGCCCGGTACTATTTTGCAAAGCTGAGCTCGTTTTTCGGTGTTTGAGCGCCGTTTTTTGATTTTTAATGTTTATAAATTGATGGGAGGAAGTGTGCCTTATTCAATCGAAGCTTTCTTGTTAGTGATCGAAAAATTTGATTGTAATTTTCGCAATAAGAGATTGTTATTCGCCGCTTTAGACCACAACATTTAAATGGACTGCAGCTCATTGCCAACATGTGCGATGGAACACTAACGGGTGGCAATGTGCAGTCAACTGAAATCTCTCTACAGCCTGGAACGCTACGTAGCGGGCAGTTTACTTGCGATACGAAGACTGCCGGGTAAGCTCTCATTTACGCGGCTTTAATATACCGTCTTAATAACAATATTTGTTTAATCAAAAAGGTTATTTTCCAGCTTGAATCAACATGGAAAATGTCCGTTTGATTTTTATCAAGCATCTTCTTTGAGTTGAAAAGTATCCTTATTAAAGCGGAAATAACCATTTCAAATGCGCATTAGGTTCTATTTATTCTTGCAAATTGGTCGCTAAATTCGTCATCGTCAACTGTACAAGATAACTAAGCCCAGCCTCTGAGCGAGCCCCGTAGAAAATATCGTATCTCTAAATTAAATAGCGCACATGTCGCTGAAAGAACAGTTTCATGCACGGTACAGCGCACGACCTGTGATTCTGCTTAAATCTTAAGGATGCAATGAAAGAAACTTCGTTTCCTTCTTACTGACGAAGAAAGTACAAAAATTATAATCTGAACGCGGAGCAAATGTGCTGATTTAATTCGACGTGCATTTCAGTAGCACCACTTTGCTGTTGCAAGTCGCCTTGCCATGCCTACCATTTCTGAGAAGTTCCCAGTTGACGCTTCGCGGCGGTACCAACGCCGACTTTGCTCCTCAATTCGAATACTCTCAGCATGCAAGTTACTCAATGGAATCGTTTTCATATCGCATAATTAATCTATAATAGAACTTGACTCATTATCAGATAACATCCATAATGTATAACTTTAGCTTAAATAGGCGATATGTGAGCGATCCAATATTTCTTTTATAGCAACTTTTTTCAATGCTCCTTAACATTATTCAGGTGTTTAAACCGATGTTGGAGCGATTTGGATTCTCCTTTGATCTGCACTGCAAGAAGAAGTAAGCCTTGGCAGAATTGTGCGAGAGTTTGAACTTTTGGGGCATTGTGAATGTGTAACCCCGCCCCTTACGCTATCACTAATTAAGTGGAGACCGTACTAATGAACAAATATTTTTCAAAGTTTATCGTTTAATTTACAGCAGTGCACTCGTGCTTGCCAAGTGATATGACTACCATACTTTTTGGGTGGTAAAGTTTGCTGTGCTATCTCCCCGAGCCGCACTGGCTCGATTGGTATGAGAGTCCTTTGGAGCCATTTTAATTATTCCCACTGTGATAATGACAACTTTATAATCAAACAGGACGTTTTCCAAGTCAAATTAATATGGAAAGTGTTCTATTTGATAAAGAAAATACCCTTACTACAGCGGATATGACAGAAAACCCCAATGAATAAGCTTGGCATATTGCCAAAGACGGAATGAATGTCAAGTATGCGTCATTTTCAGAGGGTTCTTCCCGAAAGGTGGTGGTGAGATTGTCGCTTCAACCAACCAGGATAATCCCATAACGGTTTGTATAACTGTTCACTGCTTTTTCTGACATCACAATTCAGCTGCGTTGTGTCGATCTGATGGAACGAGGGAAAATCGAAAGTATAGGAGGAATTGCCTGGTCGGCAGGGGAGCACGACGCGACGGTAATAATACAGGGTATATAAAAAGTTTGTACGGAAATTTGTACGAACTTTTTTATACACCCAGTATTTGACTTCTTTGAAATGGATGCCTGCTACATAAATGATTACAGTACGCGGGAGCAATGGCGAAGGAGGCAAAGCGGGTCCTTCGTCGAGCACTGCAAGATGTGCCGATCGATGTGGAGGCGAAATTCGAATCGCGTCAGTCGGCGATCGGCAGTGGTCGCGGAATCGTTTTGTGGGCGAACACGTCCACTGGCTGTATTCTTGGCGCTGACGCGCTGGGCGGCAAGAAAGGTATGCCTGTCCTATAAAAGCGCTCTTTTCTTCATTTTAGTCCTTATTCAGGCACAACGGCTGAAGAGCTCGGCGAAGAGGCTGCCAAGGCGCTTATTAGAAATATACAAGCTGGCGGATGCGTCGATGAACACTTGCAAGATCAGGTATAGTCTCCTACTCGACTCTCCCAGTTTTGCAGACAAGCGCCCAACACCTTTAGAAAGTGTTTATCTTCTATAGTATAGCACCTTGCGCTAATCAGGCTTCTACTTGTGTACGAGATCTCACGGGGATGTTTCATATTTTTACTGGCGCTTGTTCTTCACAGTCGCATTCCGCAGAGGGATCAGTACACATAGGAATAATTGCGCGCCAATCTGAACTCACTATTTAGGATAATTTACTTGTTTAGCATTTTCTAAGGTCGATTAAATATTGAAGATATTTCGTGTTAGAGTGCATTAAGAAAGCAAACATTTTCACGTCAGCAACCTGATTTTGATTGATGTGCCGTGGTCTTATGCATACGGTATTCCTTGTTATCGTTTCGAGACATTTGAATACATATCGTCAAATTAATATTATTTTGAAATGCCTCGCGATTTCTTCAGCTGATCATCTTCGCTGTGTTGGCCAAAGGAACTTCCCATATCCGATGCGGTCCATTGACGCTGCACACAGAGACTGCCATCGTCATGTCAGAGCAGATGACTGATGTGAGAGCGCAACATATGTATCCCAATATTACTTATCGATCTTATTTCAGGCTAAGATCAGCAAAAAAATACTGCAAGATGGAACTGTGATACTTACAATTGTAGGCATCGGTCATTCCGCCTCTTGAATAGGCAAATGTTGAAAATGTTGATATACTGATAATCGGGTTAAATAAAAGGACCAAAATCGACATTAGCGGCTGTTAGACGTCAAAAACTTGTGAACTGTGTAGGGCAAATGAAAGAACTCATGTTAATCGAATGACAAGCTTTGCTCAAAATTCTACGATTATCGAATTACGTTTGACGTCCTAGAGTCCCGCATTCTTGAGATATGATCAGCTTGAATAACATTCACTAAGCTCTTAGGACAAGCGTGAGCTTGAAATTATTTTAAATAAATCATTAAAAGATGACTTATTGTTGAATTAGGACTAACTGACGGTAATGTATATTTTTTTGTCTAAGATTGTATTGAGCGAAACCAGCTCCTAACTAGATCAATCGTTTGGCAAATCTTTCTTGAAAAGTTACGCGAGTTTGCATTAACTGCGCGCCAGCTCTGCCATGAGCATATGCCGAGAGCTGCGCCGGACATTGATAAACGATCGTGACTGGCCGGTGCGGCCGAGGACTGGGGAAAAACTGATAACTGTGGGTAGCATGCGACCGCTTCAGGCGGTCTCGAGCTCGGTGCACTGCAGTTTTACGCTGAGCGTTTGCGTTATGCAGTCGATTGAGAGAACCGCTCGTATTGCTGACACGGTTCGATCTACATTTTAGTTCTTGCTGATATGCTTTATCATAGCGATTGTTTTCTAAATCTTGAATAAGTTTTGCAGCCGATTCAGGCTTCCGCGTCGTTATGCGATATACTGACAATGTTAAGTTGCGCTTTAGCAGCAAAATATTGCGGCGACAACCTTAATTTTGGCTCCATCAAGTGAACTAGCGAGATACGAAAAATTTTAATAACTGACCATAAACTAATTTTTGAAAGTAAGCAGTTAACGTGCTATTCATAATGCAACATCAAAATACTAGCAATTTACCCAATAATCGCCATTGGAATGCATAAAAACTTATACAACTCGGTCGCTAAGCGCTTTTTTTAATAGATTTTGCTCCACTTCCCCTCCGTTGGTTATATTTACTTAGTTTACCAACGAATAAATTCGTTTTTCTTCATTTATTTTTAGTGGCATTTGTTTTAATTTACCGAAGGTAAGATTCTTTTATTGAGACGACGCTGCATTAGAGTCGGCAGCCGGGTCATTTCACATTATCGCGTTTCAAACGTCTGAAATTAATACAGATTAAGTTTCATTAAATGCAAAGAGCGCGGTACCAAAATGAAGTAAAATGATTGCAGAAAATAACTCAGTAATTCTATTTCAGGAATCAGTTTTTTCATAGTTGACGAGCACACTCGAACAACCGGTCGATTAACTGAGTTCGTCTCAAACGTGAAGTGTTCTCAGACGATTTACGATAAGAGTTTTTAAGTATCGGTAAAAACGACAGTTGGATTGCTCTCTGATTGAATGAATAATGAGTGAAAAGCATTGCGAGTTAATCGAAGACTGTCAAGCAGACCTGAGCTGTGCGATCGTCGGCAGTCAATGTCTTGAGGAGTTGATGGAACATCTTGTCAAGAAAGATGAATATGGAAATTGTGGCCTGACAGAAAGGAATAGAATCAAAATTAGGGTAAACATTGAAAAAATTAAACAGCTTAATACAAAGTTGGCTATTTTATATTTCAGCCTTAAAAATGTCCTTTTTTGAATTTGTCAGTCCTCTTCTTAAAAAATCACGACCTGACATAATATAAAATAAAAGACAATCTCCAGCAGAGAGCAGTTCAAATATTCAAACTAAATTTTTAGCTGTATCTCACTCTGATCGAATTAAGGATTTTCATTCTGTAAGCAGAGTTCTGCACAAAATGTTTTGCGCATTGAATTATTATAGACGCTCATTTTCATACGTTTTAATATCAAATATAATTCCACAATAATGATTTTGTGACTCCTTTGCTCTTGCAGTACCTACCGGGCAGCTGGAAAGTAAGCACAAATTTTTATATAGATGCTCACTGATTTTAATGTTAAAAAAACATGCATAAGAACTGGTTATTTTATGATTCAAAGTATATTCAAGTTTTTAATTCAAGCGCATCGAACAAATTTTAAAATTCAGGCATGGAAATCTGATGTTAACGAATTGCGAAGTTTAGATTCAACATTTTCTTTGCGAGAGGAATTACAAAAAAAATAATATTATAGGGAGAAGATCAAACAGACTATGCCGACAAAGTCAGAACATTTCTTGAAATAATAATTGCAAGGGAGGAATATGCTGCTAATCGTTTCATCAAGGCAATTGTTGATACCAACCAAATAGGATTGATTGAAATGCTTAATTGTAAGGGATTTTAGTCAAAGATTTAAAAGTAAATATATTCTTTAAAATTCTAGCTAAATTGCCACCAGATCAGCGAATTCGAAATGATAAATCAACGTTGGCGGCATCAACAAGTGCATCCACTTCGTCAGCTGAGTGCGTTTGAATTTTATGTTATGAACAACAAGTTCGGATGTAATAATTAATTTGATATGTTGAAGATTTTGGAAGGTCATGTTACATGGAACGAGCTTGAATAATTTTTCGTCTAGTTTCGCGAAATTTGTACTTTTGCGTAATGCTTAAAACAATTAAAGTCGGAAAAATTAAAATTAGATATATCGCACGCGGACGGATAAATGGAGTGCGCTAAAGCAGTTATATTGCTCAGGCCCGACATGGTGGGGCATAAGAAATCTCAGTCGATCGTGTAATTTCATTGAATTTATCGATTTTACTGACTTTCCTTAAACGGCTTAAAAAATTGTTTGCGGAAAAAGGTTAATTGTAATTTCGGAAAAATTTTGCAGTTACACCTTTAACAACAAAAATAACCAGGGTAGGATGGTGGGTGGTCCAGTTCATGGAGGAATCGTCGTTTTCGGAGACTATCATGCCAGTTCAGAGGAAACTCGGTAAGAATAAGAATAAAGCATTAAACACTTTCATTAACTGATACCACAGTTACACTCTGTGAAATAGATATCCGGTTACATATATTAAACTTATAAGTTTTGTAAACGTAGCCGTTAAATTAGCTTTATCTGAAATAAAAATGTTCACTAATTCATCATGTATATCACAAAATCCATGTATTATTTCTGTAGAAAATTTTACCTCATGCAGCGCTAGTGAACAGCAGTAGTTGCTAAATATTTTTGTAGCTAAATGGAAGTCCACAGCTTAATGGATATGTGTTAACTTTCCTAATCGTCCAGATCGCCATTAGTTTATAGATAGCAAGCTATAGATAAAAACGCAACAAAGTTTTTTCATTAAGCGGATGGTAAATAAAGAGATATGCAGTTTAACGATATATGCACATTTCTAAACAGGATTTTAGATGTTTAATCAGTTTTCTTTGAAATAGTTTAAATGTATTAAAACTGTTCATTTTCTCTTGAATAACTTTACCATCTCAAACCCTTGAGCCCTCTTCATTAGCAAAACTCTCATCTAGGGATTGATTAAGAAATAGGGCAACATCCTTCAGTATAGTACAATCTTCGTATACATGTTAAAATATGAAATGTAAAGTAATTCATTTAAAACTGCTTTGCCTTTCATAGATATTACATAAATAAAAACCTATAGTACGGACAGCTTATTCGATGTCTCTATAAAAGAGTTAATTGAATAACTCAAATTTATTTTAGTCAATCTCCATCTACTCCATCATCTACTCCACCTCAGCTAAGCGCTAAAGATTGGCAACAAAAATTGGAAAAGCAAGTTTTGCGCTCATTTAAAAATTAAACGAGATTATAATTCCCTTCTACAATACTAACGACTCTTACTGAGCTTTAGTTAGCTAAGCTAAAAGAGAGCTGAAACGCAATAACATGACTCTCAAAGAATACATACGAGTTTTAAGTATTTTATTACTGCTACAACTCGAACTCTATAGATTATTACGCCCATCTTCTCAAAAAAAATGCTTCAAAATCTCGTGTTAATTTTGAAAAATCCCTGCACTCGTGAAATTTCATCCCAAACTCATTTTTCAGCGCTCAGCAGTCATTGAAAAAAGCTTATTTGACGAGATTCAAAAAAGTGCACCCCTTCTCATTACCGTTTACACTTGATACTGAAAATACTTGGGTTTCTTTGGCACTAAAAGATGATTTGAGAAATTCTCAGTCAGCAGAAGATCATGCAGAACTGCTTGAGACGGCATTTGAGAAAGCAAAAATGCTGATAATCGAAGGAGATTCAGCAACTGGAAAAACATCTCTCATGCGACGACTGGCTTATGAATGGGCAAAAGGAAAACAAGAACTCTCCCATTTCGACCTGATTGTCTATGTTGAATTTCCCGAAGTGTGCGAACAAACATGTGAAAGCATTGTTGATTTAGTGTTTGAGTATAGCAAGAACCATATCGAATATGGAGAAACGAAAAATCTTAAATCACTTTTAAGCAACAGAAACTATTGTGAGCGCCAAAAATTTTTATTACTGCTAGATGGTTATGATGAATCGTCCTTAGATAAGCCGTGCACAGAATTAAGTACCTATCTTTCATCCAGTACACTCGAAAATCCATTACTGTTCAATATTGTGCTAACAACAAGACTAGAGTGCTTGTCAAGGTTTCATGGACAAAGAGGAAGATATGTTTTTGCTGAAGTTCTTGGATTTATTACTGATGAACAAAAGAAGAAATACATATCCAATCATTTTGCTACGATAAATAATTCGGCTGTACACATTGCTGCAGTGCACCGCTTACTGAACGATTATCAAAAATTGAAGGACCTCGCTGATACACCTTTATTTCTGATGTTCATTTGCCTAGTTCATGAAAAAATCATTGATGGCACATTAGTAGGATTATGCTCCAATATCATATGGTGGCTCATCAATAGGTACCAACAGGATTTTCCCGATCGTGATATACCAGCTCTTTTTGGATTCCAAAACGGTTCTGATGACAAGTTTGAAACCATTCAAGAGCATTACCTACACTTTCCTCAGCTACATTGTCTTGGAAAAATGGCATTGCACAATTTAGGTAGGAGTGTATTTAAACTTTCAGATTGCGCTCAATTTAATCTGGAGCCTGTAATAGAACAAGTTGGTTTGCTAAGAAAAAACACAAAGTATGACCAGTCAGTCACACTTGCAATCTCATATTTCTTTCCACATAGAACAATCCAAGAATTTTTTGCTGCTTTCTATTGCTTTTGTTCAGATAATCCGACAAATGAATGGTTACTACCTGATTCTAAGCTGAATTCATCCAAGAATGAATTTGAGAGATTTCTTTTACGAATCGCTTTATCTGACAAAATGCCAATACAAACAGCGAAACGCGAATACTATTTCAAGAGAATCACTATTATTGACCTGGATACCAAATTTGATGCATTCAATACAACCGCTGATTTCAACAATAACCTGCTAAATTGGTTTTTCTCACAATGCATAAATACGCAAAGAATTGAACTGAGTGAAAAGCCGAATGTAAGACGTGTAAGGTACAAGTTGACCGGTCCATATGTACCCGATAAATCAGCCGTCATATCCAGTATGTCCAGTCCCATACTGTTCTCATTCAGTGACTCGATGAAGCTTCATTCAGTGACATTGTCTTACTGCAAATTTGAAGCTAAATGTCAACTGTCCTTCTCAAATTGTCCATCTCTGAAAACTTTGCATTTCAATGAATGTAAAATGAACTGCAGCGCCGTTCTTGGTATTATTACATCGACAGCAATAGAAACCGTGGAATTTTTGAAGTGCACATTTGAAGCCAATTCTCATCTGTCATTCAAAAATTGTCCATCCCTAAAAATTCTGCAATTCAATATCTGTGAAATGAAGAGCAGCACAATCATTGATATTGCAACATTACCACCTACTGCTACCGTGGGCTTTGCTACACGCAAACCTGATATGGCAACATGGCAGTCAATTACAGATGCAATAAGGAACAGTTCTGTCAAATGTTTAAAGACATCATTTGATTGGGATTTCAATGAAGAATTTTTAATCCAATTGCAAAAATGCAACAATGTCGAAAAAATGAAAGTTACTATATCTAGTTACTGCAACAATCGTCGAAATGAACTGGTATCGTTCAGTCACTTAATCAAGCTTCACTCAATGACATTTCAGAACTGCACATTAGATGCCAATTCTCAGTTATCATTCACAAATTGTCAATCCCTGAAAAATCTGAAATTCCGTGAATGTAGAATAGAGAGCAACACAAACCTTGGTATCGCAACATTGTCAGCAGTTAACACTATGGAATTCTCTAATTGTAATACTGATTTAGCAACATGGCAATCAATTACAGATGCGATAAGGGAGAGTCCTGCCAAATGTTTAAAGCTGAGATTCACATATGAGTTCAATAAGGAATATTTAATCCACTTGCAAAAATGCAAAAATGTCGAAAAAATGGAAATTACAATTTGGAATTACAAAATTCGTCAAAATGACTTGAACTCATTCAGGGACTTAACCAAGCTTCATTCAATAATACTTGAAGAATGCAAATTTGAAGCCAGTTCTCAATTGTCATTCAAAAATTGTCCATCCCTGAAAAATTTGAAATTTTATCAATGTGAAATGGAAAGCAGCACAAATCTTGGTTTTGCAACATTGTCAGCTATCAACGCTGTAGAATTCTACAGATGCAAAATTGATTTGGCAGCATGGCAGGCAATTATGTATGACTTAGGACACAGTTGTGTCAGATGTTTGAAGCTGAACTTTGGGGAAGATTTCAACATTGAATTCTTAATTCACTTGCCCAAATGCAACAATGTCGAAAAAATGGAAATTACAATATACAGTAATTGCGACATTCGTCCAGATCACCTATTATCATTTCGTGACTTGATCAATCTCCACTCATTGACATTTCTGTCTCGCATATTTATCAAAACTTCTCAGATGTCTTTCTCAAATTGTCCATCCCTAAAAAAATTACAATTTAAAAAATGTGAAATGAAAAGCAGCACAATCGTTGGTATTGCAACATTGCCAGCAATCAACACAGTGGAAATCAATGAATGCGACATCGATTTGGTAACATGGCAGTCAATTCTAAATGAAATATCTAGCAGTTCAGTCAGCTGCTTGCAGCTTTCTGCTGATTACTTTGCGAAAGAAACCTATCCTGTATTTTTACATCATCTGCAAAAATGTGAACGTATCCAAGAAATTCACGTCAAGGATAATTGGAATTCAGATAATCATGACTATATTTTATATCGTTATGAGGTAGAAGTGACTAAAAATTTAGCACAAGCAGCACAAAAGTTATCAGGACTGAGGATCATCATCTTGGACACCGATGACAGAAGACTGGAAGGAAAAAACAAAGAACGAATAGAGAAAGCTGGTCAAGAAAGAAATCCCGACTTTTTGATCAAATACGTAGATAAAGCTTCTCCTGAGCTGGAAGATTGAACAAGACCAATATAATAAAAACTTTTCACTGCTTAGCGCTATTTCTCAGCTACTATATTGAAAAAACCCCAAAAAATGGTATTAATAGGAGAGGACAATACTAAAAATGCGCAGAGAGCTGATTATATAGTTTTCCCTCTCCGTCTTGGGCCTACATACATCTTGCGTTCCCATCCCACCATTTAATATCAGGAGATGGAAACGGAGGAATTACGGTCCGGTTATTACTAGATAGCGAAAATTTTTAAATGAATGATAAAGACATCTCCGAATGGTAGTGTTATCCACTCCCACATTTTGTGAATGAAAGCAGTAATGTCACACTTCACTTACTAATACAATTTTCTGATGAAATAAATATTGCTTACAAGCTACCAACAAGCAAAGCAACCTACCATATGTTTAGAGGGTAACAACTCACAATATAATCTCAAAAAGGCGAGTATTCAATCTTTTTGTGTCCGCTATGCTAGCACACTATTTCAAAGGAAACGTATCCAGCCACCCAGAACTGACTCCAGAGTTTGGAGGGTTCCGTTAATTCCCAGATAACGATCAGTTTCGTTCTAATTTTTTTACGTAGGTGTACCGCGATTCTTTAACTTGAGAGCTACAGATCGTCATACCGTTCTGCGATTCGCGAAGGTAGACGTTTGTGCTTCAAAATCAGCTCATGAAGAAAATTAAACAGGAATGAGGCCGAGCGCTAGAGCGTTCGGCAGATTCGAAGTCACTAATCGAGGAGTTTGAAATGCCGCTCAACGACGACGACGATTACGAACCGCTATGCTAACTGAGACCTGTTTCATAAAACATGAAATTGCTGTTGTAATTAGAGTTGCGGGAAGTGCGGTAATTGGTCAGTTGTAATGTGTACGTTGCCAGTTTTCTCGCGAACGTGAGTCACAGTTGACCAAATCATCACACTCCACACGATTCTGACAGATTTTTGAAACAGCCCCCGGAAGACGAACCCTATTTGATAGCTGCTCTTGGACAATAGTCATCCAGGTCAATCGATTTATTGATCGTGGACAACAGAAAAACAAGTACAACGTAGCATGATAAAACGTACGCAGAGCTCATTCAAACAATAAAAACGACGTGGCCGCAGCATACACTTCACCTAGAGAAAATATTTCCTGATCAGTATTAAATGCAGCAAGCGATAGATACAACGCACTGATTAAACTGCTCTTTCATTTTAAAGCTTATCTCTTATTTTAATCTGAATATTATATCTAATTTGCTTGTCAATTGGTTGTTTACTTGTTGATTACTGTATTGAATTTTCTTATAGTTTAATGCGACCATTGACAATAAAGCAAAAGAGGGGAATGATGAAATAACTCGCTGCATCTAGCGCTCATGGAGGAAAGTATACGGTAGGTGGGGTGTAATTTGCGGTCACTTAAAAGTGATTCATCGATCCGACTCGCTGCCTGAAGATTCGCGTCTTCTGTGTTTCTTCGACTTCTTACTGTCCTCTTTTTTGCGCTTCCTGCTTCGAGATGGACTGCGTTTTCTGTCGCTCCCTGACGACTCGTCTGACAACGGCGACCGCGATCGACTACGCGACCGATCCTTTTTACGCTTCTTCTTCTTTTCTTTTTTCTCTTTCTTATGCTTCTTTTTCTCTTTCTTCTCCTTTTTGTGCTTCTTTAGTTTCTTCACTTTGGGAACTGAAATAATTACTAATTGTAAACAACGAGTTGATGTGATATAAACCCGACGTTTTCATAATTTTGCTTTATTCATAAAATGAATAATCGAGTAATAATTAATTAAGACGTTTATGAGAGCAGTCTGCTATAGAGCGAAAGGCTACATGTGAAAATGGGAGACGGATCAGAGTTTGAACAAGATCATTATGGGAGCAAGGTCAATAAATGTAGAGTCCATCAATAGGCTGCAGTATTACAGAAAATCTCAAAAATACCAAAAAACGGGTCTTCTTTATAAGTTGCTTCTTATTTCCAGCCATATAGCAGCTCGCGATAGCAATCTGACATTTACCGTTTTCACTTTAATAACGACACTTTCCATATTAAAAAAGACATTTTCCATATTGATTTGGCTTAAAATATGTCTTTTTTCTCATTCAAACGTGTCAGCAGAATTGCGGTCATTTGCACGAACTCAATTTAAAGTCAAAATAGCGCACCAACGGCTGTGAGAGGCGTCTCTTCATCGGAACTGTCGCTGCTAGTGGACGAAACGTCGAGAACGACGTCTTGTTGGGGCTTCAACTTGATGAAGTTGCGACATTGAAACGCCAAGTGGCCAACATATCCGCACTTTTTGCACGCGCCGGTCGCAACCTCTCGCTGACCTGCCATCGCCTGGCTTGGCAGCGCTGCTAAAACGATCATGTATTGGAACGGGAAGTTCTGTGATAAAAATAGTCAGACCCGAAGTGGCGGATTTACATTTGAATATAAAGGCTTTCACGCCTGTATTACACTTGTTCCTTATGAAATTCCTGGGTCAACGTCGATATGTTTGGCTTTTTATTCGTCTAGTTGGTAGAAACAGCTTTAAACTACATAAGGTTACTTGAACATTTTCGTCATCATATTGTTCAATAACAATAAAAAGTTCAGTTTGGTTGAAAATAGCTGATGGATATTGCGGTTTAGATGGTGATAAAATATGCAGTTAAGAATCTGCGAATGGGGTGACCAATAAAACTCTCTTAGTCTGTTTTATAACTTCAAGATGTTCGCATGAAAGAAGAGTCGATTTACAAATGGCTGGATTCAGTAACGTTTCAAGCGAAAAATGATTCAATTAACGTCCTCAACCACGGTAGCGTGGATTATGACGCCCTTTAAGCTAAAAAATAGAGACGATAACAATTTAAATCGCTTACAGCCAGCCATGCCGCCACCAAATCCTCGAAATTGTCCGCCGCCTCCAAAGTCTCTGCCGCCTCCGCCGCCTTCATCGCCGCCTACTCCACCAAAAGTGCGCCGAAAAGGCATCGGCTCACTGTTCGAGCCCGACATTTCTTCAGATCTGCTCAATAATAATCAATCGATCATCTGGTACGATTCGCGCACAATCCAACTTTGCGAATTCATTTGTAAATTTAAGTTTCGGAAACGTTTTGAGGGCGAGAAAGACTACCGTACTTTATGATTGTCACTTTTGGATAACATGGATATCCTGAGAGGATAGTACTAATTTGAATTGCAGTTTTTAGTGAGCCCGCTTACGGAAATATGCATTACGGATACATTAACCTTTGGGAAATTCAGCTCTGGTACAGCGAGCTGCAGTGTGTTCAAGCTTTGTGCTTTTTCAGGTGTGTTTGCATAAGTCTGGGTCTGGAATATTCAAAAGCGTTAGCGCGTGTAATATATGTACGAACAGTAGCGAGGAAATTATAACGATTATTGCAGTAAGTTAAAATGGCCGAACCCAACGGCAACTCGGATCGAGAGGCGGAACTCGATCGGAAGATCGCTGAAATTCGCCGGAAAAACGAAGAACTGATCAGGCGGAAGCAGGTGAGATCATTCCCCGCTCTCGCGCTTTTCCACCATTCTTTTTCTTTTCTAGGAAATCGAGAATGATCGAGTTGAAGCAAGCAAAGTCGAGGGCGGTGCAGTCTCGCTGTCTGGCAGCGGGTCACCCGATCGAGACGTTAGCTCTTGCTTATCGATTGTTTAATGAAATAGCTGGATGTGTCTAATTTGCAGGATTACCGCACGCCGACTACCAACGTTCGTGGGCGCCTCGGTAAGGTCGGAGGGCAGAACTCTGAAAACGGCTCAACCGCCACCGATTCGCATCTTGTTTCTCAGCAGGTGAGGAAGATAAAGATTTTAATAGTTTGCAGCTTGATTCTAAGCATATGAGCCAAAATGTGGAATCAAGTGCAGTTAATATTGTATTAGTTTCATGAGAATGTCGTACTGTCAATAGCGTGCCGTTATTTTGCGTTTTATAGTTTTTATTTCTTCGCAATAACTGCTTCATCACAATTTTGTTGCTGAAGTAGCCAAGCACATGCTTAAACTGCTCTTAGTATTAATCCAATCAACAATAAAACTGGAAACAGTTATAATGAACAAATCGCAACTAACGATAATGTAATAAATGATGATGCGCACTTGTTCATTTACCTGCTCAAAAAAGTTATCTGATGATTGCAGCAGCAAAACAAATCGGAGCGGCCGAAATATGAAAATCGACGACAAGATCGTGAAAAACCTGACAAGGAACGCTCGCAATGGGGAAAGAACAGCCCTGTAAAGGGCCAGAGAGAGTGGGATGCCGGCAAACCAAAGTATGAATGGTTGCGCGTTTTTACCATTTACATATAAAGACGCTTTCCAATTAAAAAGAGGCACTTGTCATTTTAATTTGATTATTAGAAAACGTTCTCTTTAATTAGAAAACTTACAAAATTAAAGTGGAAATGGTATATTTCATCGAAATATGCTTGCATTTTGCACTCTTGCACACTTTTATTCTGGTAGTCAGCCAAATGCCGCAGGAACGTTTCATTCCTGCTCTTTTCTTTGAAAGCAGTAACTATGTACCCCTCGTCAATGTGATTAATAATTTTGTAATCGAAGCTTTGTTTAGCTTTAACGCGCCAGTGCAACACCGACGGTCATCAGAAGAAGACAGAAAGGGCGGACAAGGAAAAGGATCGCCTAAAAACGGTTCCTCAACTAGCCCAACGGCAAATCAAAAAGCAAATCGACCGACGAATCAGAATTTTGAGCGTTGGCCGCGCCAAAAGTCAGTGCCCGAAGACTCTGAACTTTCAGATCAAAAGCGCACCGTGGTAGCCAGCGGCGATCAAATCATTATATCTATCGCAACATCAGAGGTCCTTCACCTTTCACACAATTACGCAATTGTTTCCATCATCCGCTGGCTTTAGAAATCCGCTGCTGGTCCACCCGCCAGCAAATCGGTGAAATCTCGTCTCGGCCCGCGCGTTCAACCAGCGCAACCGACTACCGGTAGCAAATCCAAACCCGAACGCGTTAAGCAAAATCAAAGTCGCGTGGAACAAAACATTCAACTCCATGTGCTGCCCTTGGACGCCGATCACAAGGTGAATTTTTATATGAATTCAAGTCTATTTTGAGTTCTTTTGTATTGTTGCCCGCAAGATGCGCGAACTCTCCACTTTGAGTGAAATGTTCAACATAGAATCAATAATAGTATTCAACTCTTCATTCGTACTTGCAGTCAAAAGCTGTGGGCACACCTTCGTCACACGAAATTGCAGGTTCGATAAACAAGCAGATCGTTTTCACCATAAAGAATCTTAAAGCAGACCAATCTCAAATACAATATAATGTTTATCCACAATTTACCGCATTGCAATTGATATTTTTAAGGTTGCACCTGAGAAGAAACAGCCACCGAATACAAATGTGCCATCAGAGACTATCAGCAAATCTGATAATGTAACCGAGGACAGTGGAGAGTGGGAAGACGTTGAAGAGGAGAGCAACAATAATGAAGAGCTGTCGCCTGATAAGTGCGACAAAAATGGCGACAGTGACTCGGAGTCGAAAGAGGCCGGCACTCGCAAAATACGCACTGACACGTTCGATCGCATTCAACAGGAAATGATTGATAAATTGACTGAAAATGTCGATGCAGTCGAAGCGCTCATGGGTACTTTCATATTCTTATCTGATTGTGCAAAGCGTCGGATGTACTATCCGGCCATTGCCGGCACTCAAAGCATACAGTACCTCTTAATACTTAGGCTTGACCTTTACATATTATGTAGGTTTATTATACTCCACATCGGAGACAAGCTTAATTAATGTACCGTATATTTTTTCACCTATGTATAACAGCTGCGGCATGTCATTCACAATATAAACATTCACAGTCAGCTCATCATAGCTGAAAACAATATACGGTACATTCCTTTTAGCTAGAGACCACTGAAGTTTCTTTTAATCATATGAAAAATGTATAATTAGTGCTGCCGACACTAAATAATATATTTGGCAGTCCGTGCGGACGGTACAAATTATTTCGCCACAGCTTAAAAAATTCGCGCGCTGGTCTCACTGCGTTGATATTGTTTGTACGTTTTGCGTAACGGTACCCGTCGCTTTGTTCAAGCCGACCCCGCTTGCTTACTCTCCCCCATTCAAACTTTTGTGCTCATTGTAGACGAGTCTGACGATGACATTGATGCGCTTTTGGCGGGAAAACAACTCTTCTTCAGTCGGCGATTCGACCGCGAACGACAAGCGGAGAGCGATGTTGCCGAGTGCGTCGGTGATATGGTCAAGNGGAGTTCTTATATCCGCGACTGAGAGAAATCATATTTTTCGCTGCTCTAACTCGTGCGTTCCGAATTATACTCTCTTTCAGCAGCTCTGCTCATATGCAATAATCATTGCACTCGGCATTACCATTCAATTGTTCTGTTACGACGTTTGTGCGGGGCATTTTATCCCTTTGTTGAAGTTTACCATTCGCCGTCGTACAAAAGATGTTGGTTATTGAAGAAAGTTTTTGCTCATATGGATTAAATATTTTGTTGCCGTAGCTGGTATTTACACACTCCATTTATAGAAGCTGTTTTCTGGTTATCAATTCGCAGCGATTGATTGCTCATTTAATGGTTCATCTCTTCATTCATCTGATTATAATATCTCAGTCGCTCCTCAATCGATCATATAATAGTTATATTATTTCATGTTTTTGAAAAGTAATGTAATCGGTCAAGCAAAAGACGGGTATGTTAAAATCACTCGGTCAAGGAAGGAATACGGTAGGCGGGGTGTAACTTCCGGTCACCGGATTGTTGCACTGTGCGAGCGATTGGCGATCAATCATCGTGCTATCAGCGCATCCGTCAGCAGTGCGGAGAGATGCTGTCGGGGGAAGTGTTGGACAGTAATGAAGCAGCAGCCAGACCCCCCTCGATGCGCACGAGCGCGCGCGGATGGTCGACCGCACACGAAGACGAGGTCAGGGGTCGGCGACTCGGGCCGTTGTTCCGACCCGAGTCAATCGGTCTGGCGGTCTGTTTGGCAAACAAGCGGGCGTGTGCCGGGCCT
>NIUQ01000237.1:6073-60351 GCA_002796945.1 Plectus sambesii | reverse complement strand
GGCCAAGAGCCGCTGGTAAGTTTTTTTTATCAGTGAATCAACAGACGCATATATCCGCCTAAAATGGAGCCTCAACGAAAACAATGGAGAAGAACAAAGCGCGTCGCATTTAGATGATGCCGATCTTGTTGGCAACGTCGAGCGCATCGTAGTCCGAAGCCAGTCGCACGTACGCCTTCTTCGAGTGGTTCGGGGTGATCAAAGTGTTCACCTGAAAATCAATCAATCAAACGATATTACGGTCCGCACATTTGCTGCATTCGTAAAAGGCATAATGTGGCTCGTCTTATAGTTTACGAATACATTTTAAAGTATTTTCGCACGCAATACGCGTAAGTATACACAGTAAAAATCATTTATATCGATAAATGAGGAAACCGGTGGATTTCGACCGCTATAAACGATTTTTACTGTACTATACCACAAAACCATCGACATGAGAAGGAGAGAGTAAGCGAAATGAGCAAAATCGTTCAAAGCACCAACCTTCTGCACGTCGATGTTGTAGAGCTTCTTGACAGCCGTCTTGATCTGAGGCTTGTTAGCGCGGACGTCGACGATGAAAACGAGGGTGTTGGTGTCCTCGATCTTCTTCATGGCGGACTCAGTGGTCAGCGGGTGCTTGATGATAGCGTAGGCGTCCATCCTGAGAAAGAGGGGTGAGTAAGAGAGAAGGGACATGCATCGTAATTCGTCACTCTTGCATTATTATTCATAACCCGCGCACTCAATTTCGTCAAACTAACGCTCTTATTGAACGCAGAGTTGACGAGCTTGAATACAAGAATTACGAAATATAAAACAAGAGTGACGAATTATGATGAATGGCGATGTAAATAGAAAATTTCAAAAGGCTTACTTGTTACGCTTCGGCACGCTCTTGCGAGGGTACTTGGGGTGACGGGTGAGCTTGAGGGTCTTGGGCCGGAAGAAGTGCACGCTAGTGCGGACCTTCTTCTGGTGCAGGGTCTTGGCTCCCTTCGCCACCTTCTTCTTCGCCTGCAGGGCCTTGGCCGCTTTCGGCTTGGCGACTAAACAACGCAAACGTCAGTATAAACGCCAGATTTTTTGACGGTATAGATATGCGGTTCATACAATCACCAAGAATTTATATCCTTCTTTACAATTGCACAAGATACTAAACCGCATCGGATTTCCACATCAAATTACACTTGCAATTTATTTCTTCGTCAGTAACAACCTATTTAAATCGAAGATTTCTTGTAGCTGATTGGCAAATTTTGACTAGTCACTCTCCTTCCCGCTATTTCATTGCTGCATTAATCCCACAATGCTACTTCCTCAATCAAACAAGCTTAGATATTGACAAAGAAATCTAGAGGGTAAAATCAGAATCTTAGACAATACCTTTGTCGCCGCCGGCAGTGGCGACCGCCGGCGTCTTCTTCTTCGCGTCCTGCTTCGGCTTGGGGGCCATTTTTTAGTAGCCGACGATCTAAATGACACAATTAGCCCTGTTCAAACAGAACATAAAACACAAGAGATAATCGTTTGGTATGGTCGAAAACCAATTTTAACCACAGATTTCCAAACATATCATCAGCTAATTGAAAAGTAATTTATTCAAACAAGCTCATAAAGCGAATCGAGAAATGCAAGCAAAAATATGATACAGTAATAATACAATTATGATTTCAAGGAATGATAACAAATGTGTAATCACATCAAGTGAGAACAGCTGGGAATAATGCACACGTTCCGGCAACAAATAAAGCACGATTCGAAAACTTCGATAAAGCACAGAGTATTCAACAAGCGTATATAACAAGCATCAGAGAGGGCTATTACAAAAACTGTTTCAAATACAACTATTGTAATTATAAGTATGAGAAGCGCAGCGATTGATCAACTTTGACATGGGTAGTCATTATTCCCGCTCACGCCACAAATGACCAATCGCCGCAGTTCCCAAAATTATAGTGACAATAGTTATATTTGCACCACTTTAAACGAAATGCGCCCAAGCATTAAACGTAAAGGAAGCGTCTTAGACGAGAATCCCTGAATAACAATGGAATAATCAACAGTATATCTACAAATTGGTAGTTTTATGAGTAACAAGCATAGTCATGGGCTGAGCCTCCTTCTCAAACACTTGCTCACCATTATGATAGCTACCGTTGTGTCGGCTATCGGTATAAGGCACTACTACCAGAGGAGGTTCCCTAGCACGGCTGCGTCTGCCCCGTTCGAAATAGAGATACGATACAGCACCGGCAAAAACGAGCACTAACATGAGTATCAAAAGAGTCGCGCCAGTGACAATTTTGAACGCCTCCGCTTCCCTGCGGAAAGTGGCTTCCGTGGGGGAAAAGGTCGTCGTGAAAAAGTCGGCGAGCTGAAAGAAGTCGATTAGAATAGGCAATTATATGCTACTGCAAAAGCACTGTACCGAGGGGATGAATTCGTTCCAAAAAGCGACTGCTTCCCACTTGTAGTCGCGACGGAGGATACCGGGTCGAGCTTGGTCGTCGACCGTCGTATAGTTGAAGTCGACGTACCAATGACGGCGCGGGTCGAGAGGGGTCCAAGTGCTGTCGTGAGGGAAGTTGGGATTTCTGAAAAACGCGCGCGTATGATATAAACTGTTTCAAAAAGCGATTAAAACATCGCTAACGTACTGCGTCCTAGCGAACTGTCGGAAAATGGTCATGAAAGCCTCGCTGGCATTCTTGTCCGTTTCGGTCCAGTTCACTTCGCGGAAACGCGGAGGCAGCAGCCTCTTAGGCATCCAGGGGAATCCGAACAGCATATACAGATCGCACTCGTGGCAGACGCCTGAAAATCACTCCATTAACACAGAAACAGACGCAGCGCCACAAACAACTCACCCATCCAAGACGGCAAAAAGCTTTGGTTCTGATTTAAAGCGCCTGAAAGCAAAGTATGAGAATCGTCAACGTCGAAGCGCGGACGGACCTTTGGAGAAGTTGTAGTTGTTGACGTACATGAAAGTTCGAGAACCCGCACTCGAGTGCAGATGAGCGGAGAGACTCACCGGAGCAACATAGTACGTGTCAGACGCCAACTAAAACAAATTCTCAATCCCTCATTGTCTTCATTTAAAACGCGAAATTCGTTACCTCGAGAAACTTTTGACGAATCATCACATTGTCGCTGGGGTCGGGCCAGTACTTGTAGCGCTGCTCAATCGCGTCCGCTACGACCTCTCGGTTTGTCGTGTAGTTGTGGCGATACGCGTATTCCAGCACGAACTCGGACACGTACATTTGATCCACCAGGAGAAACTTATTGTACTCGCCCAGTTTACGGTCGGCCACTGAAATTATACATCAGCATAATTTCTACCTAGTGGATCTATTAGGTTGTCAAAAGTCTTTTCAATAACTTCATTTATTTCGATATAAAACTAAGTACTTTTTAAAGAATTTTCAGAAATAGCGTAATAGTACTTAAGGCTAATCAAAATGCTATCGAAAGCTACAATTAATAGCGTGTCTCGCACTGTTTCGCAATCAAAAACTTACGTAGAACTTGAGTTCCGTCATTCTGGTTGACGCCAGTGAGGTAGGGAACGGGAGATGGGAGCGTCGCAGCACCCCTGACGACATCCTCCAGAAATTTCTTCGGTTCATCAGGGATCACTCTCTTATCGACGGTCGGCAGGTAACCATAGCGATTGAATTGCACCTAAACGTCCAAACGTCCACAATCATTCCTTACAATAAGCAAACAAGCCAATTACCCGACGCAGCGAGTCGACCGCCGCCTGTATAATGTCGGGTGTGGATCTAGTCTGGATGCAGTTCCAGACGCTTTCGGCCGTCGCTTCCGAGCACCCGAGATAGCGCCCGAGGCCGATGGTATTGTTGAAGGCGAGTGAGGGATAGGTTATGACTTGATCGTAGGCTACGTCCGCCCCGGACAGCGCAGCCGCCGCTCGGAAAAGTCCTGCAAAAAAGGAAATTCAATCCAGAAAATTCAGGAAGAAGTCGATGATGCGCTTACTCATGGATCCGGGTGACATCATATGGAGACCAACGCTGACGGCGCCGGCGCCGTGTCCAACGACGGTTACTTGCAAGGGGTCGCCACCGAACGCGCTGATATGGTCGCGCACCCATTCTAGAGCGAGCCGCTGATCCTCCAGGCCGTAGTTGCCCGTCAGGGAGTCGCCCAGGCTCAGAAATCCTTAAAAAACAAAAAATGATACACTTATCTCACATCCTTGCGTCAATCAACGCTCTTCCACTCACCAAATGGACCCAGTCGGTAGTTGACGGTGACAACCACTATGCCTTTGCTGGCCAGCACGTGTCCAGGCCAGTCATTCGCCGAGCCTGTCTGGAATGCGCCGCCGTGGAAGAACACTATCACTGGATAGGTAGCACCCGACATACGCGACGCCTTAAAATGACATTTATTCATGATGATGGAACGAACGAAATCCTATTTTAAACTTACGTCTGGTGTGAAGATATTGAGATACAAGCAATCCTCGTTGACCAGCCATGGATAAGGTTGCTTGATATTTAGTGTTGAGCGTGTTTCAGTGTCCTGGGCACACGCTGGCCCGAAAGCGTTCGCCTGGTACGGTTGCTCGCCCGGCAAATTAACCATCCGCTGTGGTGCCTTAAATTGAAAATTTAAATAAGATTGAACAATAGAAATAAGCTATTTAAATATTCTGATAAAAATGCAAAAGACGCTCCTGATAACGAGATCAACTCGCAAAAAAGTCAAACAATTTTACCAATCTAAAAAAATAAACATACCTTAAAGCGCAGGTTGCCCGTTGGCGGTTCCGAATACGGAATGCCCAAAAAAGTGAACACTGTCACATTGTTCTTCGGCGGCAAAGGATCGGGGTCTCTCGGCCCTCGATCGTTGGGGATTTGTTCGCGCGGGTCTTTGGTTGCAGTCCAAGTGACATTAGGGATGATCAGTCGGCGACCGATCAAACTGCCGATGGTTAGCTGAACAATGACCTCATCGTCGCGAGCTTTTTGGCCAGGCAAAAGTCTGGGTGGAGTCGTCGTGCCGAATGGATTCCACAAATCAATCGGCCGAGTGGGCACGTGCTGCGACTGACAGTATGACGCGCATACTAGCAAAAGCGCAAATGTTCGCAGCAAAGAGAATCGAAAGGAATGGCAGAATTGAATGGAATGAGTAAGGTACATGGCGTTTGGCAGTTATGCACGGCAACAGCAACTACATTATAACCCGTTTGATATCACAGAGGTTTCATCATAAAGCAGGGAAAATAAAATGACACTATCATCAGAGGTACAACTACCAGAAAAACTACAATTTTGTTAATTTGAGCAGATTTCTCGTTCGCAAATACAATTTTAGGGCGTAAGGGCGATGTTCGAGGCAGCCTACCACGGAGGATAGCGAAAGCGCGCAGCACAACGTTATATTTACAACTGCGACTTACCCCCATACTTAACTACAGCCATGTCGGTGTAGGCCTGTGAGTTTGTACTTTCACGTAGTCCATTAAATCCATTTTAATTCAAAGCATTTTTGAACATATCTGCTTGAGACTCTTCCCATTTGAAATGCTGTGAGGAATAAAATTTAAAACTGCTTTAATTCTTTTTTTCGCTTTTTTGTTCCAAATTGCGCTGCTAATTCGTCACGTTTGTTGGGCTTCGCGAAACTTCGCCTGTCATCCCACAATGCCGCGACTAACAGCATACGATCGCAGACGCATGTTCCTCGATCTCAGCGCAAAACCGCTTGAAGTGTGGACGTGCCCCGTTGCTCAACCAGCGTCTTCTTCGACGTCCACTGCGGCTTCAACTACTTGCGACGTTGATGAGAGTCAGCCCTGCAAAACTTCGGCTGTCAAGAATGTAGAGCGTTTGTTCGACTACGAATTGGTTGACTGTAACGGCTATGGACGGCAGCACATGATCGGACTGGCTCCGACTGTTCCTGCGCTGAGCCCAGGTAACGTGCAAACAATGCGAGAAGCTTTGCTCGCTTCAGTTGCCCCGACAATATTATATGCGGCGTTTTTGTGCTCAGATTTACTTGCTCTGGAGGGCAAGCAGTTGAATCGTTTGAAGGACGAGGCGTATCCGGAACACGCATCGTTGGCAATGGAGGCGCCGTTGGCCCTTCTATCCTTCCTTGGGCCGTTTGAATGGCGCTCTTTCGATGTCGTCTGCACGAAGACCTTTCCCGCTACTCTCTATCGGTGCGCTCACTTACGCCTTAGCTAATCAGGACATTCGCGCTTTACGCTTTTGCTCTTCAGCTTCTGTTCGAATGAAGAGCGATTCTACCGGTTTGACGTTGAGCGCATCGGTAGTACAGTCTTCGTGCAGGAAGCGGACGTTGGAGATGCTCGCGCTGGCCCAAATTATCTGCTCAGCTTGGTTGAAAACGTCACATCTCGGTACAATTGCTAATTAGACGAAGATAACTAATCTTTGTTACAGTCCATCGCGGGGCTATCGACAGGCAATCAAGTACGACTTTGGCGGGCTACGGCTGCTTGTGCGCCTTCATGTTGATTTGGCTGAAGTCGAGTCGGACGAACAAGCGGGTATGTAGTAGACAACCAAATGGTCATACGGTAGCTCTCACAGTCCGTTCAGATGTGCGTATTGAATTGTCCAGTGATCGTTCGATACTGGGACAACGCAACGCTTTGGAGCAAGTCGATCCCATCCTGGAAGCGTTGAAGGAGTTCATCCCCACCGCTCAGTCGCTGACTGAATACATGGCGCGGTGTGAGGCGCGTCCTTTCCCATTGCCAAACTCATCGGTCTGCTTACAAGGCGGTTATCGGTTGAATTGACTTTTCTCATGCTAAAACAACTGCTAACCAGAGCGATTGCTTGCAGACGACCATCAAGCACCTGCTGCACTCCGATTCAAGTCATGACTCGGGGCGTCGCTAAATTAGCGGTTAGTGAATGACTGCGCCGATTTGTGATAATACAATGGAAAGCGGATAAGTGCACATGTTTTGCAAGCCCCATGTGTGACATTTAAATATTCAATCATGACCGAATAAGTGCGCACAATTTTCTTGCCTGCTTGCTGTGCACTTAAGCTGTTTACACTGTATACGATTTCAGGAGTCGAGTCTACCGAACAAATGGCCGAATTTGCACTTTGGCGGAACAGAGCGGCTTTTGGTGGCTATTCATGAACGGGGGGAAGTGAAAGGAAGCCCGGTGATCTTTCACGCCGATGACATCGCCCCTGTCGATCGCGAAGAAGCGTTGGCCCGAGCGGCCACCGTGCTGAATACGATTGTCACTTTCATTCGCGCGCAACCCGCCGCTAGTGGCAATCACTTCGCACTCATTTGGATCAACGATTCAAATGGAAATGACGACGAGCCGCTAGGCAAAGAAAATATCAGCATCTACCGCCGTTTCCCGAAACAGACCAATACGTTCCTGTCAGATTCTTTAAAAAGCGTCGTGCTGTAGTCGCACCTAGTCTGTTGCGTTGTGTTGTTCTGTTGTTGAATGTTGAAAAGAATAAGAAATCTTTTATCGAAAATATACTCTTCCTCTGACGCATAGAACAAATGAAAATGTATGCGGAAATGTAAAAGCTAATGACTGTTTCTGAGCAGCGCAAGAGTGGAAAGCGAAGGAGGGACGGGATGCGTTGATTGTAGGCTAAGAGCGGCGCAGCGAGTGGCCAAGGTGGTGGTGTCGGGCCAACTGAGTCCTTTGAGACGACCGGCCAACAGGCCCGCGTTGAAGCTGAAAAAAGCGTGTCTCGCTTTTTGCACTGTGCATCACAGCTGCATCCCCTCACTCTCACTGTTACACCGTGTTGTTTACAGTAACCGACTGAGATTCATTTGATACAGTCACTTGATTTTTATGTTCGCCCGCCCGAGCGGTTGCATTCCGACCGCTCTGTTGCATTAGTGCATTGTAAGGACATTAGTCACTGAATAAGCACACCCCGTTCAGCCCCAGCAGCATTGACACCGACCTCTAATACCTGTGGGATAACTGGGCATACAGTACTCACCAGTCGCCACCGCCAGAGACCGACTCAATCGACGGACACGTCGGCTTCGGCAAAATTGTCACCTCCGATCGTCCCCTTCCATTGTCTTCCACTCGTCTGACTATCACCACACCATGAGCACCGAGTGTCACGACTAGGGTGTCCAGCGTTTGCAACAGTTGATCGGCGTGTCGAAGCACAAACTCCGCGGTCGCTTCTGCATCGCTCAGAATATCTGCAGCTATGCAATTTGACTCTGAACCTCCCGCATTCATCATTCTTAACTCACCTTTATTTGGAATGGCCAATCCAATCGCATCGCAAAGACCGACAAATTCGTTCGCATTCGGAGAAATAGTGTGAACGAGATGAAAGCAGTTAGCGTCGAAGATTTTGCCCACCTTCTTAACGTCGGTCGGTTCGAACCAAACTGAAACTTGGCGGCATTAATGAAGCCGATGTGTTGAGTCATAATGAACGACAAACCGGGCCGTCCGTTCGACGCCGCGATTTCCACCGCTGCTTTAATTGCTTCAACGCTGAGATTACTATCAACTAGCAAATAGTCAGCGGCAGCAATTACGTCGCTTTTCGAACGGATCTGCAAAGGTCACTGTGAAGAAAGTCGAAGCATTAAGCGATTGCGAACCAGCTGAGGCGATATTCTTGCGACGGTGTTCTGAATGGATCCAATGCCAAAGTTGACGGCTCCCTTGACGTTCACAGCCAAGTAGGTCGCAGTTGGGATGTCGTCCAACTGGCACACATGCTTCAAGTTCTGAAAAGTGGATGCTTTGAAGAACAACTTTATCACTGCACTGACACTCTCACCATATGAGAACAGTAGCGAAAAGCGAAGTGAGCGTTGGCATCGTTCCCGACGACGGAAATGAAGTCGACCGCGACGCCGAGTCTCGTCAGCGCATCGGCGTGGTTCCGACCGACGCCGCCGCACACTTGACTAATTGTCCCCTCGTAGGTGCCTCCATCTGTCTGCAAATAAGCGACGAACAATCGACGCACTCTTTGCGTCGGCAGCGAGACGAACGGCGGATAAGCGGGCGGCCAAACAGTAGCGTTTCTCAACTGCGGGTCCCATGACCCTCGGCCGGGGTGTGCGGCATTCAGACTGGACCGGTCGAATGATCGGCAGTTTTCTTTACAGCCGGGGGTGCGGCGATGCAACACCGCACGCACACTGTCGATTCACCCGTTAGCAAGCAGTCGGACGCTCATCGCTATGCACAATACGGGGACGAAGAGCACGCCCCACTACCGCGTCTGGGTATACTGTTTCAACTCCATAATGCTGGTGTTACAGGTTCGTTCCCTACTCTCTTCCCTCTTCCCTTCAATGCGAGATTATAGGTACTATTCGTCTTCAGCGCCTGGAGAGTCTTTCGCCACGAATGGATGATTCTATTTCCCTTTAGTGCCACCGATTTATCCGTCATCTACTTATACGTCGCCTTCAGCTTGCAGGTGTGGTTATGATTACGCAGGAGCGTCCATCCCTATTGGTCACTTTCGCGTTTAATATCGCCGATCTTTCACCCGTTTTCGTCATCTTTGAATTTAATTCAAATGCCAAGGCTGATGAAATCGAGTGCAAAAGTGACGCATTATGGTGATAGGATGACGAACTACGATGAAAGACCGTGTAAAATCATCGCTTTCGATCTGCCGCCTATTACGTGCAGTGGCATTCGTTTTTTTTGCAGTTTTTCGCCTGCTTATGTGGAATTTGGGCAGTGTACCGTTCGAATCGATACGTCCTGCGCCTCTTCTACATGCTGTTGATACCGCTGATGCTGGGCGACATGTTCATTGGTCTCATTTGGGCGATCCGATTTCGTCTGCTCCATCTCAACTACAGTAACTTCTTAACATCACTTTGGACGGAGCAAGTTGGCATAAATGCTCAACAAGTTACGACAAGCTTCTGCGATATTTGGGACGACATCCAGCAAAGTTATCAGTGCTGCGGTCCGCTGGGATTCGAACAGCTGCCGCATTTGCTGATAAACTATTGCGGCCAACAGTTGAACGGTAAGTTCGTGGTGTTTTCAGAAGGGGGTATACATGGCAGTGTTGGTGTAGGCACAATGATTCCGCCGTCCTGCTGTCCGCAACCTTCCCTCGATGGCTGCAGCGCCGAATCGGCCTTTCAATTGGCCTGCGACAAGCCGTTGCTCAAGTGGTATCACTCGCAGGCCGACCTATTGTCCATCATCGGCTACTGGTGCCTCTTCCCGCTAAAATTGATATTCGTCGTCGTTCTAAGACAAGAATTGGCCGAGATCTTCCTCGAAATATACAAAGAGGGCAACCAAGAATTATTCAGGTTATCCGGCGCTAATCGCCGCCGCTCGTGGTCGCAAAATGATACCCGCTTTACAGGCACTGGGCAGACGATTATCAAGCCAACCGCACCGACTCCAACGATGCCAACGGCAGCGATTACGGTAACGGCTCCGACATTCAAGACGACCACAATGGAACTAGTGAAAACGACTCGCATAAACTACTCGCTCAAACCCAATCTGTACAATTTCGCATCGAAATGACGCCGTCTGAGACTGATCTCACATAAATCAACCGATTCCATATCCTTTGTTTACTTATCGAGACGGGGTGAAGCGATGACTGAAAATTTCTTTCCTGCTGAGAAGAGGTGGCGAAACAGTGCGTTCCTATGTTCAGTTCAATGTACATTCCGGTATTTTAACTGATTGATAGCATCTTTGAATGTGGAAGTGTAGTTTACCAACCTGAACGTCATGCTTGGTGCAAGCGTCGAAATCGACGGTTGCGGCGCCGATGCAGACCTAAATAAATAGCGCACAGTTGGGAGAAAGGATTTTACTCGACTAGTCAACTGACCACAGAGGGAGAGCTATCACGCAAAGGTTTATGATTTTGATCGAGGGACTTGTTAGAGGAGGAAGGGGATGAAGAAACGAGCGGCCTTCGACGAGAGCGAGCAACCGCAAGGCGGGCAGCCACACTCGCGTTGTTCTTCAACAAAGCTCCTGTACCCGCATGCTGCTCGCGACAGCCGCAATGTTCTCTTGCACGAGGCTGTTGTCGACCGCCTGCTTCCGATGCATACTGCGCTGTAGTCGATCGCCTTCTTCCACCTCCGTCGGCGTTGTAAACATCGATCTCCTCTTTTCCATCCACTTCCTGTATTCGCTCGCATTGTTGTCCCTCGCCGATGTTGACCAGCCTTTCTCATCGTTGTCATCGTTATCGGCCGGCAGTGAAATCCTATGCAACAGCTTGGACGTGGCGGACGATAGACGCATTTTCACAATAGTTGACAAAGAGTTTGAGCGTTGCTGCTTGGCCTTGGCGTGGTGCGGCGCTACAGTCGCCGTCTCTTTCGAGGAGGCGTTGGCCGATTCGGGCTGGGTCGGAGCGGCCATGGCGCCTCGAAGTCTCGAAGCGCGGCGCCCGAACCGAACGCGGACGTGTTCTGATGACAAATTTAGTGTCGATCCTGCGACGATTATTAGATCGGCCCGGCCGACGAGCGACGGGCCGCGAGGCTCAATTGCGTCGCTGGGCGGGCGGAGGAAGCAAACAGCTAAACGGGCGATTGGGCGGTCGGGTGTCAGGGCAACGCCCGATTAGTCGACGAATTTCTGGGCTTCGATTAAGTGGTATCGATTCACGGAGCCGCTCTTAAGTGCTTCCACCTCTAAAATGCCCATCTTGTCCACCGTCGATCCACCCTTCAAAGGAACTCACGAACTTGTGGGCGCAGCCGGCACCGTTCCCGCGGCCGTTCCTAAACCCCGCATTTCAAGCTCAATGGCGTCACTGAGCGCAGTTCCGCCTCGTGCGGAAATGTCTCCAGCTTTTTTCTTTTTCTAATGGAGCAAGCGGTGACCTGTTGCGCGCATACCAAAAAACTTCGCGAATATCAAAGAACACGCAAAATACGCTCGAGTCATATGACGACCCGCCAAAAATATCCAATTTTATGCCTTTATGAGACGTTAGAAGACGTTAGAGCGTGACAGAGTTGTTGCGTCGAGTGACGGGTATGTTGCGACTGAAGGCTAAAGATCCTTTTATATTCAGCAAGATACGGGAATAAGCAAAGATGCGGCACATCCGATTCTCGGCGATGTCAACAAACTGATCGCAGCAAATCATCAGGCCGAATTCGTCAGCCATGGTATTGTTGTTTTATTCGTAAGCGCTGACCGTAGAACCGTCCGTGTTCGCTTAGGCTGGATCGAGTTTCACAAGGTTACGGACGACGCCTCTGATGATGGAGACAAGTTCATCTTTGCCTGGGGTCCGCGCGCTCGCGTGGTCGTTGATCGAATGGTAATCGGCATTTCTCATTTGAATTTCCCTTTTTTGTCGCGAACGATCAGTCTGTTGGAAGGATGATTTAGTTCCTGGGATGAAATCGGAACTTGTTTTGCAAAATTTTGTTTTGCGAACTGTGATCAGCAAAATTTGTTTTGCAAATTTTGATTATCAAAACTTTTCCAATTATGCAAATGCATCAATAGAGCGCGTTCGTTCGGGCGGAAAAGATTGTGAAGGCGCGTATTTAGATGGTACTGAAGATGGCTTGCTTGATCATGGACAATGACGAGCCCGAAAATTGGTCGAACCATTTCGCGACGGCCCAACAAGCGCAACAAGACGCCCAACAGCGGCAGAATCAGTGATCAGCAACTTTCTCATCGATCTCTCTTTATTACAGTACAAAATATGTACATGCTTCATAGTCAACATATACACTTGTTTGGTCAGCGTGGTAATCACCGACATACATAATGACCAACAATCGGTCTTTATGATTTACGTGGGAACTGTCTCTCTCACAGCCAGACGGAGGAAATAGTGCACTTGGACTTTGTTTCAATGGTCGTTGATGCTCAAAGAGAGATTTTTGGACGACAGAAAGTGCACTTAACGAAGTTCAAAGGATCGTCGATAGGGAAATAGGCAACAGTCAATGCTGACGGCTCGTTGAAGTACGGTTCTTTCACAAATATCAATCCCTGAAAGTAGAACAATGGCTGCGCTTTGCGAGTTGGGCTAAATTAAGATTTGTTGGCCTCGAACAACACAGATGGGTTTGTTCGCAACGGTCTCGTCGACAACAGTGTAAGGCGGCGTCAGCGTCTGTTACTATGGTTATTTCTCCTTCTCGCGGATATTATCTCACGTGCGAAATGACAATGCATTATTTTTATGTTAACGTCTGCATACTTGTGGGCGCTGAGAGTTACTTCTCATTAACTTAAGGCGTATTATTGATGACTTTGCAATTGATATGGCACAAGGTAATGGACAGAAAGATGACTCACTTGAATACTAATAAGCACTTGAAGCAGCGAGCAGTACGGGTTCCACTTTTCCTCTGGCCGTCCTTCCCATGTTCCCAAAATCGACAGACAGATTTTGCCATCGTTGTAGAGGTTGGGGTTGAACCGCACGTTGCCCGCCCCTGTCGTCAAGAACGAACACTTTGGCGGACTGAACGGGTAGCTCGTGGGAAAAAAGACGTCGAATTCGAACAATCCGTTCTGGTAGGGCGTGTCGTCCGGGCCCGAAATTAGCACTTTCATGATGTCGCAACGACCTTCGTCTACGCACACGAAGATGCTGTTGCTCGCGTTCAGCGGCAGCGTGTTCGGCATCGACGCCAACTCCTTAGCGATCCGCTTTGTGCGCTCCTTGAGCGTCGGGCTGAAGGGGTTGAGATTGCGCGATTCTTTCTTGAACGTGTAGGGCACGGCGAGTTTGCCGTAGTCGCCGATGAACTTGTACGTTTGGATTTGGAGGTGCTTGAGAGATTTACTGTACAGCATAGACATTTCGTGAGGATCGTTGCTGGGGCGGTAGGCGGAAATATCAGCGAGCATCTTGGCGGTTCGCGGTCGGTCGTCGACGACTTCCGGCGCCGTCTTGCGCGAAAGCGACGCCTCGCTGTGTGTTGTCCGAGGGCGCGCAGTTTTCACGCGCTGCTCTGGCGGTAGAGTCTTCTCGTACCGATGCGCCGCCGCGTAGAGCAGCTCCGAGAAGCGGTTGATCTTGTTGATGAAATCGATTAGACGAAAATCCGGCGATCCCATCTGACCCCTGAGCGCATTGGGATAGGCACTCATGATTTCGCGGAACTTTGGTATGAGATCCTTGACAATAGATTTGGCGTGCTCAGCGTACGGCTTCACGAGGTACGGCACGAAGCCAGGAATGAGCGCCATTGAGCACGCGACCTCCAGCAGCGCCTGGTACAACTCCATGTGCTCCGACACGTCGAACACGCTGTCATTCTTCAAATGATACTCTAGCAATGGCACCACCGCCGACTCGGATATTTGTTCCACGATATTTGGCGTCAAATGAGCGGGTTGTCGCTGCGCAAACTTGTCCAGCGCCGTCTCCGTGTCGCCGAAATCCGGACTAGCGCAGTAGAGATAGGCGGTCATGGCGTTCAGCAGCCAGATCAAGTGCTCCTCGCGCGCCAACCGCTCTTCCACCTAGAAAGTGTCGCTCGATCAATGAGAGGAAGTTAATGTCAGTCGTTTTCTACCGTGCGTTCGATATCCCACCGACTGCGGGTCGATCCGTGGCCGTAGCCGACGCCGCGTCCGTTCACAACTGAACTGTGTCGGCGGTTGTTTCGTCGACGTTTGTCGGCGCTGTCGCTGGCGTGGCCGGCCGCTTCGTGCTTGGGCAACATGGAGCCGCAGTCGGCGATGAGCTCGCACAGCTTGGCCACCATGCCGCCGCGATGAAGCTGAAGCTTCTCGTCGGGCGAGCTGTCGTTGATGATGCGACTGAGACGGAGCATCTGGGCCATGCGCAGAGGCTTCTGGTTGAGGATCTGCATGGCGCGCTCGGCGTGGTTACTGGAGTCGTCGGGTTCGGGCGACGACATGGAGGACACGGCGGTGCCCATAGCGGCGCGTGCGGACGAACGAAGCGGCCAGTAGTGACGATGGGAGACGGCGGCGCTAGCGGCCGACGAGGAGGCGTATTAGTTTCTAGGGTATTTTCACCTAATTAGTATCAAGAGCGAGAGAGCGAGCGAGCCGACTTGCGCGCGCGTAATGAACGCGGCTCCTTGTCGCTCTTCAGCTGTTATTTCATCGAAGCCGCCGTCGGACCGATCAATACGTCTCGACTGAGTGCGCCGTCGACGTCGACAGTCAACAAGACGAAGCAACGAGCGCACGAACCTGGCCTTTCCTCGCTTCTCGCGACACGCACCTTACGCGTGCTGTCCCCATTTATTGCGTCTCATAGCTCAGAACATGATGAAGTAGGCATAGAAGGGGAAGAGCGTGCCGCGGATGAACAGCCCTACCGCTGGCATCGCCGCATACAACAACTCGCATGCATTATGGAAAAATGACAACGACATTTGAATCATGTTCGAGTCGTTGCCTTGAGCGTTCAGCCGGTCTCTGTCGATCGCCCTCGCCGGGTCCGCCGATTTTCGCTTGTCGCAACGCGCCTTTCCGTCTTTTTCGAAAGCGACGAATGCCGCTCCGAGCGACCGCATTTTCTCCAGTTTCCCCTCACTTCCCGTTCCGCCGTCAAATTGCAGCAAGGAAGGTAGTTGCTTTTTGTCGCCATAATGCCAGCGCCAGTTGCTTAGCGTACTGCAGCGATCGATATGGAATAGTAAAAGTACGCAGTTTCCGTTATACGACGATACCTGTAGGGAATGAAGGCGCAGTTGAGGTCGGCAAACTTGTGAGCGCATAGGGCGCCCATCAAGTTGTTGTCAGTCGAGTAGAGCCACAGGAGTGTTTCGGATACGCGCTCGAAGAAAGCGGTCGTCTTCTTAGTTCCTTTTACGAAGAAGTTTCCGCCGGCGATCATGTCGGCCAGCAAGCCCGACGAGCCTTCCCTGTCGAACAGCAGTTCGTCGGTGTAGTTCATGTGCAGAGCTGGATCGGCGCGGTCGAACAAGTTCGCCCGCCAATAGGTATCCGATTGAATCATCCAAAACTCCAACGATTTCTCGGCCAAAAAGGCCGCTAAGTTGGCGCGGAATAGTTGAAACAGCTGATAGGCTCCGTCGCCTGTCGAGAAGCGATTCTGCTGCAAAGGCGACTCGGCTCGCAATCGTCGAAATTAATAATTCAGAATTAAAATTCACTTACGAGCGGCTCGATCGGCCAGTCGAGCACGTGAAGGCGCGGCCAGTGCTTGCGAAGAGAAGCAACTGTTGGGCTGTCGAATGCGAATATGATGAGACGATCGTGGACGCCGGCGAAACCGGCCACATTGCAAAGCCAATTGAGCGTTATGTTGAGAGCGTGCCGATTAAGCATCATGACGGCGGGCGCGATCGCCCTGCCGGCCACCTTGATCTCACCTATCCATTCTTCCGGCTTTTTCTCTTTAAAGTCATCCAATAATCGCTTGAGCTCTGTGTCCTTTTCGAATGTCTCGCGAGCGACGAGCTGCTTATGGAGTTCGATGAAGGTGAGCGCTTCATAACTCTGCCGACATTTTTTCGAATAGTGAAACAGAAAGACGAGAAGGAGGATGACTTGTACGCTGATCGCCAATAGTTTCATAGCCGTGGAAAGTAAGGAGAGGAATGGGTCGACGTGTCAGGTGCGCGTTCATTGCGTTGTACGCGTACATGCTGTATCGGGATAAGATCGGCGATCGCATCAACACGTTGACTATTGGCTGGGCCTGCGACGGAAGGTCATTGTCGATCCTCTCCCTCTCTCTCTCTCTGCCAACACTTTCCTTCTACTATTACAGCGTTCGTTACACGCTCGTTACTGCGACAATAATTGCCACAATAATTAGCTAATATGAACACATGTGGCTCTTCGATCAATCCCAAATTAGGTTCTCCTCCCGACTCCGACTTGCTTTTTAATGTTTTTATTTTTGCTTCTGCACGATATGTCAGTCAACATCAAATTACAATTCAGCAGTATAAACATATTTGCCGACGACCTTGAAGAAAAGCGCCTGAGCTTCATTCAAAGATTGCATGCAAATGTGCCGATCGAAATCGCGAAAATTGTCCCTTGAGAAAAGTAATAAAAGGCTAGCATAGACACTAATCGCACATACGGAGTCACAAGTCACTCAAGGCCGAAACACAAATAACTGAAGTATTCGCAGAGTTTTAGAATAAAATTGTCGTAACGAATCACGAAGTCAAAAGTTCGATTAAGGCGAATCTCCCTGACTGCCTCGTAATCTTTTGACTTTTTGATCTTCATCTTAATGCCTTAGCTATGTGATACTCGTTTAATCAGGCAAGTTATAATTGCGTTGACTGCTGGCATAAAGCTCAGTCACTGCGCGAATGGGAATGGACAGACTATTCGGGGAGCGACAGTGATTGATCAACAAGCCGTTCCAGGACACGTCTTGTGCTCGTAATTTTCGCCCGCACACGGTCCGTCACCGTAACATTTGCGCACGCGTCGCCGGATGCCGTCCGAGCCGCACGTAGTCGAACACTCCGACCAGTAACCCCAACCTATAGCGTAATGGCTGTTAATGATAGAAAAAAGTGTGAAAAGTAGTGTCTCACCGCCCCAGTTGGCGCAAGGACCCGTCTCGCACACGACGGTGTCGACCTCTTCGCCCGAACAGTTTCCGTCGGCGCTGTGACAAGCGCGCCGTCTTCGTCGCTTTCCCTCGCCGCACGACGAAGAGCACGCGCCCCACGTCGACCACGATGTCCACCCCTTGCCGCCGCTTCCGACCGCTCTCGTTTCATCGCTACATGCCCCTACATTGCACGTCTTTCGTTCGTTACTCGATCCGTCGCATAAGTCCTGAATTCGCGCTATTAGTTATGCAATCGATCAGTAGGTAGGAAAGTTGGCAACTTACACTGGGACATGATCGAATTCTAGTTTGGATCCCCGGCCCGCATGACACTGAGCACGACGACCAGGCGCCCCACGTCGACCACGTGTCGCAATCATGCTGATTACATTTGGCATCTTCATGGCTGTCAGCAGAATCACAACCGCCGCTCGGGCAAACTCTGCAATTGCGACGTGAGTTCGTGATTGGATTGGCGGCCGACGATCGCGGAGGAAAAAAGTACACACCTGGCACGTCGTCGGATGCCGCCTCCGCATTGCGCCGAACACGCTCCCCAGTTACCCCAAGGACACAAGCCCCCCGAACACTCCTCTTGTTCCGTGCGCGCTCCCGGACACTGCGATCCGCTGCAGTAGCGCGCTCGCGACCGTTGTCCACTGCCGCAAGTAACCGAGCCTGAACAAAGAGCGTTCAAATCGACATCTACGCCGCGAAACCGGCCACGTACACACGGTCCACGTCCCCCACTCCATCCAGGCGTTTGTGGCGCAGGCGTTCGAGTTGCACGACTCGGTCTCTTCTTTGTTGCCTTCGCAGCGACCGGCCGGAGTGCAGCTGCGGCCGCGTCTTTTAGTGCCACCGCCACACGTAGCGCTACAGCCGGACCAAGCCGACCACTGGCTCCATGAGCCTGAGTCGCTGCTCACCGGATCGTGGAGCGTCGCCGGCTGAGCCTTGCCAGTCAAGGGGCATGCTTGGCTCGGGCAGCCAACGTCCCCATGTACCAGCGCTTTTTCGTCGCATGACAACGGCTGTAAGCAACTCGATGAATCTCGTCATTTTGCGTATCAGGAAATGATGTACTCACCAAACATTCCCCATCGAGACAGAAGCGATCGGAGCGTTTTCCTCCGCACGGCGTGCCGTCGGGCAAGTTGTCGCCGAAGAACCGGTAGTTCCGTTGCGCTCCGAACTGACTCTTTACGTCACAAAACACCTAAAACGCGCATGATACAAAGATAGTTCTTGATCGGTGGGCCGACAAGACGTACTTTGCATGCTCTTTGGGAATAGCGCGTCAATTGCGTGCCCGCACCAGTCAACTCGTCGTCGTTCTTAGTCGATCGGTGCTTGGCGCATACGCTGGAGATGTAGTCGTCTATAGACTGGCCACTTGAAGCGCACTCTTTGGCGCATACTATTGCCATTTTGTCGGAGCCTTCACACTGGCGCCCGCCATTGAGGGGAGCGGGCCGAGAGCACGTGCGCTTCGATGGCAGTACACCCAGTCCGCCCGCGAACGGCGAGCACGAACAAGCCGAGCATGTCACGCTCGGCCAGGCTGACCATCCGCCGTTCACAGCCTAAATGTCACACTCATCAAACTGTTCTACGAAAATTGTAACAAGTCTCTTTCGCTCACCTGTGGAACGACTGGCGGCGGTCTTGTCTGCTGTACGCCCGATGGAGCCGCAGTGGCCGACGAATCGGACCAAGCCACGCATCTGCCCAGTTTACACCACTTGCTTTCGCCGCAAAAAGTTCCCTCGAGGGCGGGGTGGGACGTGATGATTCGACCGAGTCATTGATGGTTGATGGTACATAATCTGAATGTTGTTCAGCATCGTCAACGCGTAGTCTTGGAGTTTTTGCTCGGCTGCACCCGCGTGTTTGCTTTGAAACTGCGCCCACAAAATGGAGTCAATGAAGATAGCCAGTTCCACCTGCGAGATTGTGTCATGATGTGTTTTCGTCAAACAACAGCGGCGGCAACTTACTACAAGTTCGCTCTCTTGAGTGAGTCGTTCGCCGACTACAAAAACATCTTCGTGAATGGCCGACTCGTCTTCTTCCAACTCCTGAGAAGTGATAGTCGACTCTGAAAGTTTGCGATGACCCGATTGAGGAGAAGACAGTGATTGTATGCTTTGGCGTACTAATTCCGCAGAACTCTTGCTCGGGGGCGTCGGCGACTTCGCGTTTGTAGAGGACATGCAAACCGACGCTATCGCCTGATCTCTTGAACCTCTGTTGGTGTCGTTCGGGCATGGGATGAAGAACGTAAGCGCCCCAAGGTTTCACAATCACGCCTTTCTGCAAAACGTCGTATTTTTATAAATTGCCCAAAGAGAAGAGCAAACCAGATTGCCGTCGCACGTCGATACCGCCGCATACGTTTGATTGGATTTGTGATGGAAGTGGCAGTCCGTCGGTTTTTCGTCGACGCGCAAATCGCCGCGGTCGTCGTCACCGTGTCGATACACAGTAATCATCTCGCGCGAGATCAGATCGTCGGTGACCGAGTAGAAGTCCAACTCGTGTAACTGCCTTTCCAAGTCGATGACCAGCCTCTCCAGGCGGCCATCGGGATGAAAGCTGGCCTGCGGAAGCAGCTGTTCATGCTTTGGCACTGCAATGCTCGCAATGTTACGCTCACTATCGTCCGAGTCTATATAGTCCGAACCATGCTCTGATCGCAGAACTCCAAACGTCTGTCGTAGTTCGTCCGACGTCAGATCGTCCATGGGCATGTGCTGATGAGCTTTGAAACCCGTCTGCAATAGGATGTGTTTAAATTGGGAGCGCCAGACGACGTCTTCGATCAAAGCATTGCCGGCAGTCATTAGACCGGCTGACAGCAACTAGTGTTTTACAGTTGTTCTTAAGTTTTCAGCGAGGTTGTGACCTTTTCATTGACAGGCCGTATGTCTTTGCGTCGTCGAACGGGTTTTTTTAACGATTACTGAATGAACCGCTGAAGCGGAAGCTGACAGACTGATGTTCGCTGATCGAAAAATTGCGGTCAGAACGTCGGAAGGACGCGCATGCAGGCATCCAGTTTCATTCAGCGATCTCAAGGAACAGTCGCGGCACGCAAGGGTGGAATTGGAATTTTGAAGGTGCGCCGATCATCTCTGGCTGGCGGCATTAGAGGGCAATCAATTTACCCCCAGTCGGCAGTTGAATAGAACCGCCCAAGCGGATGTTAAAAGATACCGCAACCAGTCGGGCGATTAGCGCTAGTCGGCCCATCAATGGCCGAATCCATTTTCTGCCTGGCCCAGTGCCTGAACACCGACGGTCCCACTCCCTTGTGGCAGTTTCAGTGTTATCGAAGCGATAGAAAGAGCCAAAAGCCGGCTTGCATGTTATTCTAATTACAGATTTGCGCGAGCATCCTCTCATGAGTCGTTCATTCAGACAGAGTTCATTACGTCTTGTTATGGCCCCATAAAGCAGTGGACGGAGCCAGACATGCGCCCCAAGGCCGGCACCGCTCCTCTTTCTACCGGATCAATCGAATGTTTTGAGGTGCGCCTTCTTTCGCGCGCCAGTTTTGCCTAATTCGTCCGCTCCTTATTCCCAATGACACGACGGTGAACAAGCGTTGCGACCTTGAGAGCGGTGCTGAACAAACACTTAACGACCGCTTAAACGGCCGAGAGCACCTACTTGCCATAACTGATCGCGCGACAATTGGATACGGTCTATTTACGCATCTTCGTGCAAAACAAGTCATTGTACAAATTATATGAATTCTATGAAGGAGTATTAAATAAATTAGCACAGCAACCAGTGCAATAAGCGTCGGCAGCTATTAGCACTTTCAGCAATGAGTAATCGCATAAGCGGCGCAAACAATTATTTTGATTCTATTTTTAATACAATTCTTGGTTACGGGTTAATAACTAGAAAGAAATTCATCTTACTGTGAATGCGACGGCGACGAGCTTGATTAGCAGTACGATCTTGAGAATAAGCATGGCAGACGACGTCTATTTTGGGTTCTCCAGTCGAATAGTAGTTGCGAACGAATGAGGATCGTTCGGATCAAGTTTGGAGAGAAGCAATCGGTGACTTTTATAGATAGGCTTATTATTGAAATTAAATCAGAGGGCAGGATGCCAGCTATGCGATGACGGAGAAGTGACCACGCGTTGACGTAGACCTATGGTCACACATGAATGGACAATGAGCGCCGCTGACGAAGTTAGAGGCGTCACGTGATCGACGCCGACGTACGCCTCTGCAGCAAATGGCGCGAATGGAGGAGCTGCCGCTTTCGTCGAACACTGAGATGCTTGCCTGAAAGTGGGATGATTCGGATGGTTACAGTTTCCATGTCTTATATTAGAGTTACCCGTTTGCCGACGTTTGCAGCATTCCTAGTCAAAGATGTGATTGAATAAGATCGTGATCGATTTCGAAATTGGGCAGCGAATAGTTGGAGGGACGTTGGAAGCGGGGTGGGCTGCTTGACTTCTTCGTCAAACCACTCGGAAATTTGATCGTTGCGGCTGAGAGATTCGATCAAGGCAATCGACCGACGACGACTCATCTTCCTTCATATGATCAAAGAAGATCAAAATTTATACTTTATATGTGTTTGGGGAGTTCATTAACGTTGGCGTTGCGGCTCTTTAGTCCTACCTTTGCGCGCTCCCCTCACAGCAATTAGAGCAAAAGTCGTCTTTTATTAGTTCGTAATTGAAGACAGCCGCCTTCACTGACATAATCGGACGCGTTGCTTCAAGTAGGCGCGATGTTCGATGTAAGTAGGGGGCACTTGAAGTCAATGCAAATCGTGTACTTTGGCACTCTTTTTTACTTTCAATTTACGTTCGAAAAAAATTTCATAACGACGCTTTAATTGTTGTTTGAAGAAACGAATCGGCAGTTACAGCACTCAGTCTTTTAAAAATACTGAGACAAAACGGAGAAGAATACGAAGTGAATAGAACGCGGCAGCGTCACGACGGAAGCACTGTCTCTGGCTAGTCACTGGCAAGACGCGTCTAAAATCGACGGACTATTGCTTCTGTACAAGAACGGCAGGAGATGAACTGTGTGGTAGAACTCTGTCTACATGTCATCCTCATCGGCATCCTTTCGAGTGCAGTAGCAGGCGAGTCCGACCAAAATGGCGAAGAAGAAGAGCGCGCAGAAAAGAAGAATCCAAGTGGCTAGTTGATAGTCGCCGAGTTCCTTTTTGAGCTGGGCGATTCGGTGCAAGTTGCCGATGTCGACTGCGTCCAGATGGCGCGCGTACCAATTCCAGAATACGTGCCCTTGCCACCTGAAGCCCACTTCCATGCGTGGACTGTCCGTGATTGAAAGGTAGTTGAGCTGCTCATCGTCGTATACTGTCCAGTTGAATGCAAATCCGCTGTCTTCCGGTGTGGGAGTCCTGAATAGGGATGAGAATTATTGTTCTGCTTTGCGGGAGCAGTATCCAGTTGTGTGCACAACCGAGTTAAACATACTGCAAGCCACGCATTTCGCAGCAACTCGCGCACTACCGTACCTCATTTAAGAAAAATGAAGTGAACACGACATATTTTAAGGATTCACACGTGCACGTTAGATGTACAAATTGTTCAACGCGCAGCTTTTGCACTAATTACTACTCAATTATATCCTCTCTCTCTCCCTGCTCCTTTTCGGTCAGTTGGCGTTACCGAAAGCAAATAAATGGGCGAATCGTGTTAGGTTGGATTTATGCGACGCAGTGTTAAGCTCGGTGTTAAGTCGGACCGTACCCTGTTCTCGCGAAATGAACGATCAGGTCGGCGAAGGTCTCAGTAACTCGGCGATCGGTTTGCCAGTTTCGGTCGCGGCGCGTCTCGAGGAATTTCGGCTCTGTTTCAAAAAGAAATATTGCATCGGAGCCGTGGAAAGCATCTAAAATAACACTGCGATTAGCCCCAAAAATATGTCGCTCAAGCCAACGTACATTCATATTCAAAGTTTTCGCTGACGTGATCAAATGAATAAAGAAAGACGTTGGCTTTGTTTTTCTTATAGTACGTCGCCAGGCGTGAGGCGGGAGCATCATACCAGAAGTGTGAGTAGAGCTGTAAAGTATAGTCGGTAGGACGTCTTTCGACAGGTAAAGGGAACACCTGTCGCCCCTAGCTCTTGGGAATGTACCGAAGATATTTATTACAAGGCCGTTGGAGAGTGATGCGGAAAAGACAACGCGGACTGTTGCCGTCCGCGCTGACTTCCGGTTCGCCCGCCTATATTTTGTTCATCGGCGGCAGTCGACAGTATATACATGCAGTACTGTAAGTACTTATGACAAGGCTGCTTAGCGGCAAGCTAATTTCAATATAAACTGAAATGACTCGCAACCAGGGCGTCACAAACACATGAAAATCTACGGTACATTCCCTGCTGCTAGGGATGGTCGAAATTCCCCGTTAACGTCAACATACATCCAAAATGCTATCTTTAAGCACATCTGTGTCCATGCCGGGATCTGTTTTGGTATATATGTATTGGTACTTGCATCCTTCCGTGATGAGGGGATGGTTGACGAATCCAGCGTACGAGCTAGTTAGGTTGACGACGAGACGTTCAGCGTCTTTCCGACTCATAGCACTCATGTTGACATATTGTCGATTAAGAATAACTGTAAAAAATTAACCATTGTGGCTCTTCCGTCCTCTGACCTTACTGAGGCTCAAGGCACTCTCGTCTCTCGTTGTGCCGATCATCATCGGGACCTTTCGTCGATAGGAAGCGAGCATTTCCGGCGCCTCTGGAATCACTCCACCGTAGCCGTCGATTATGGGCACAAACTCGTGGTAGTCGTCGTAGAAGGTGCGCTGAAGACAGCGAACAATTAATTTTCAATGAAACCCTGGTGATCGGCATGAGAAAGATTACGGGAAAATCGAGAATTTCATCGCGATTCCGTTTGCGAAAGCAGTCGAGCAGCTCGGTGGAGTTGAACGAGCGGCAATGAAGCTTCTTGTCCAAGGCCCAAGTGGCGTTGATGGCAGTGTCGCGCACGATTCCCGGGCTGATCGCAGTGCCGCTCATGAGCATCACTCGTTGGAACAGACCTGAATTATCATTCCTCACTTCGTTTCACTGGTAAATTACGTCTGCACAATGACGCAATGCAACACGCCCCCTCCCCCTATGTGATCTTTTGTGAGCGGCTGATTTAACGCGCCCCAACACGAAAGATCGCATCGCGTCCTTCTATAGGCGTCATTGGCAGAATGTACGCTTCATGTGTGGCGGCGCAATACGGTTGCGCAATACGGTTCGATGCGCTACGGTACGTTCAGTCCCAAAAATTAATCACGTTTCTTTTGGCAATTGCTCAGGTTACCGCACCGTACCGCCAAAATCAAGCATAAATACTCCGCCTTTGGGTTCTTGCATTCACAAATGACTCATCCAATAGGATGACTCATTGTGTATTTCGTACATGTAACAAAATATATCGATGCATGCAATAAAGATAAATGCGGTATTGAGAACTGCGGACAGATGTGTTACTGAGAGAAGTTTGTTATTAGCTACATCCAACAAACTTGCAAAGCGGCAAGCCATTAGAATATAAAGTGATATGATTCGCAACGGGCTATTTATCATGCGCGGCTAATAACAATACTGGAGAAGTAGGGGCGAATAGAGGCAGCCTAAAAGCAGCCACTGACCTTCGGCCCGGGGGGACAGGGCGAGAATGGATGCGCTCGCGGCGCCACTTCCCTGCCCGAAGAGGAGCACGCGCTCGTTGTCGCCGCCAAAGGCATGCGCATTCTGCTGCACCCATTTGAGCGCTAGGATCTGGTCCCACAAGCCGTTATTGCCGGGCAGCACACTGTCGCCAGTAGATAAGAATCCTGCAAGTGGTTGTTTCGTTCAAATATGCTAAGGCGCCATTCAAGCACCCACCAAGTGGTCCCAGGCGATAGTTTATGGACACAAATACGACTTTTCTGGCGACGAAGTGCTTCAGTATCGGCTCTTGCGGGAAATCGGCCGACGATCCGGCCTAGAAGCAGCAATAGCATCAGTGCGTTCAATTTGAAACGCCAGTGTACTATCCGATCATTGCTCATCAATGATATTCTCGCCAATAGCATTGTATAGCAGTTGACTATTATTTTAGTATGAATATTTTTTCACGCTATCCAAACTAAAAATCTGACGAGTTCGCCTACCTGAAAATTGCCTCCGTGAATCCAGACCACCACTGGATACGTGTCGTTGGTGAACTGCAACATGTAATGATTCATAGCAAATGACAGCGATTATTATTATGAGCTACCGGTGGCGGAGCGAAGACATTCAAATAGAGGCAGTCTTCTGATCGGTGTATTCTGAACAACGTTCCGGGATCTGTTTCTTGATCGCGGGGCTTCTGAGCGCACATCGGCGGATACTGCGTCGCGTTCATCACTCCCCTCCATTTGGCCGGCAACTCGGGTGGCTGCAAATAAGCAAAGTTACTAATAATCCTCAGTCATTATCCTTCATAGTGTGTACCTGAAAGCGGAGCGATCCAACTGGTGGAGCTGCATACGGTATGCCTTTGAAGACGGCGAACTCGTTTGGTCCGATTGTGAGGTACTCGCCGCGAATGGAGCCGCTGTCGATGGTGAGCTCGATGGGATGAGCCTTGCGGACGTGTGGAGTATTAGCGGAGACATGGAAGAAAAGGTGGAGAATGTTGAGCAGGAGGAGACGGAGGTGAGGAGCGGGGGGGCGCGCCCATGGCCAGCAGGGCGCGGGCGGCATCGCGAACAGGCGAGAGGGCAGTCAACTGGTGCCGCACTCGCTTCGCATATTAAGGGGATCTTGGTTCGGCGGTCGCCGGACTGACGGCGGCTTAGAACGTCGGCGGCAGTGGTTGCAGAGGACGCATCGAAAGAGGACGGCGGACCCGGGCTCAGTCGGGACAATGAGAAATCGATAGCGCGTCGCTTGCTCTCGTTTCGGCTAAACTTTTGCCTCGCTGCATCGGGTCGCATTGGCCGAATTTGATTTTATTAGCTGGTTAAGCGACCGCTCTCCGATCCGAGCGCGGCGCCTAGCGTGTCTCTCAGCGTTGAATAGCCCTCGACGCCAGTCCCGGGGGATCGAGAATAACCTCTAATTGCTCTGTGTCATTTTCGTCCGGCCGCCGTCAACGCCGCCTTGTTCCAGCAGCACTACGTTCACATAGCACCGAACCGCTTTACTCATCAGCCATTGCCAAATAGATTCAAATATTCAATATTTCACTTCTACTAGTGGAATGATAGAACGGACTTGCGCCTGCCTCCGGTCCTCTTTGCATTCAATCTCTCCAGCCTGTCCCACTCTTCTTGATACGTTTGGAAGAGCTTTCTCGGATCGCGACCATACATCTCCTTTTTCTCTCTGAATCGCTTGGGAAGAAACTCTGAAAAAGAGGCGTGGAATATGTTCAGTTCTGAGTGAGAGTAATTAAAAAAAGAACCATCTGTTGCTTCTGCCTCGTCGACGCCGTCGGACGACTCGAGTGGCGATGTCAGTGACGACTGGGGAGCCGATCGGGTCGCGCTGTAGCGCTCCGCATTCTCATAGTGAGACGGCGACTGTAGGGATATTCTTCTATTCAAATCGGGACTACTAACGGGCTCGGGTTCGACATATAGCTTTGCATCGGTGTCGGCTTCCTCGTCATCGATGAGAATACGAATTTGATCGGAATGCAAGAGCACAATTGGACTGTGTGAAAGTTCTGGAACGGGATGGAGAGGGTACTCAACGATCAAAGGATACTGTTCGAGATCGTGCACGGGATGAAGAGCTAGCGGCGATTCGACCGCGCTGGGGCATTTTTCAATATGGTCATCGACTTCGATTTCAACGGCGAGCGATTCTTGTAAATTTCTGAACAGCTGAGAAGCAAGGATCGGCTCTATTTTAGTGGAGAAATCGAGCTGATGGCTTGGCGGATCAGAGGCCGGCGGAGAATCTGCAGGCGGCGCAGGCGGCTCGTCGTCGATAAATTTCGGAGGGTCACCATCTTTTTCGAGCAACGGCTCCAGCTCTGGCGGCGGAATGTCCGCGACAACGACCTCCACCTCCGGGGGAAGCGGTCGACCCTCTTGGATAGCGATGGCTCGCTCGACTACATTATCCAAATCCATGTTGTCGATTACTTGCGGATCGATACCCAACTTTTTGCCGACTGCATGCAATAGATCGCTGACTTTTAATCTGTAGCATTGAACAGATATTGTCATCATTATAGCGCAATGGGAGCGCTCGCCGAGTAAAAAACATACGATTTCCCGCCGAACCATATTCTGGTTGTCGCAGCGTCTTTCATCTTCTTACCGAGATAGTGAAGCTTCTTCATGTACTCGGAGCCAACGTCGATGGCCAGCGTGGTAATCGCCAGACCAATGCAGACGTAGGTCAGAGTAATCGGCAGAAGGGCAACGCTGAAAGTGGAGACGATGCTTTCTTTCGAAGCGAAGCAGCGGCGTACCGTTTAGGAACCAAAGCGCCAAAATCAATCGCAGTCAAACAAAGGAAATTGTAGTAGAGGCCGTTGAGAAAGTCCATTTTTCCATTGAGTAACGGCAGAAGAACTGCGCCCAAGGCGACGTACAAGAGAAAGACGACGAGGACCATGAGCGAAGTCAACTGAACGCTGTTGTCGGCTTCGTCGCCAATAAGCGCTTTTGACCGCCTGCGACGGTCGCTGTACTGCTCGAAGCGTTTGCGCGAGTTGCACGCAAACTGATTCAGATACTGCCCCACGTTAGCGAGGATGATCATCGCCATGGGAATGCCGCACAAACCGTACACTATGCAGAACATCCGACCCGCGATCGTGATTGGATTGATCCGATTGTACCCTATAATGTCAACATTGCTTCGATTTGCTCATCTCCCCCTTTCTCCTTCCCGTTGTTACCAAGCGTCGTCACAATGCCGAAACCGTACAACGTTGCGGTGACGTACGACCATTCTGTTCGCATGTCATCTTCTTCGTGCCAACATTCGAGTATCCTGAACGACGTCCTGTTCGGCGACCACTGGAGCGCAGCCGTCGAAGTGTTCAATAGGACGAGTAGGACGCATTCTTGCTTGCTCGATTCATCCGCTTGCTCCTGTTTCAAATAGGCTTCCGACTCGAGAGCGTGGAAGATGATGCCGCCCAAGAAGGCGTAGAGAAGGACGCAGATCACGAGCGTGAAGTGAAAGGTGATCGGCTTGGCCCTCTGCAACGCCGACGGCTTCAAGCCGACGATGGCTCCGTACACGGTAAGCATGGTCGAGCGAAGGGACGACGACGGCGGCGGCGGCCGGACAGACGACGGGGCGCCACTACAGAGGCGGCGGAGGCGGAGGGCGCATCTGGCGCGATGATCAGCAGCGCCGCTCATTAAATTTACGCGCCGAATGCAGCGGGCAACGACAACGACGACGCTCACCGTTAGATCGCCAGGCAAACACAGCGTTCGTAGTAGTTGCGCAAGCAGCATCGGAACTCCCAGCCGGAGCGGTCGTGCTCCCCAAATCGTCCCCGCTCGTGAATCAGACTGCCGACAGTCGCCGACCGGACGTCGTTTGAGTCAGAAGCGGTCTGGCACGTAATGTTCCCCTGACGCACCGAGCAAGCATACGACGTCGTCGACGCAGGAAACAATTACGCCCAAACATGTTGAAATCTAATTCGACAACGCTAGAGAAGGATAGACTGGAAGTAGTCGGTGGGTCGGTAAAGGATGTATTTCGGTAGGACACGGTCACCGCTCCATTTTCTTTGTCCTTTGACGGCCGACTAAAAGGGCAACGAGAAGGCGACGGACGCCTACCAATAAGCCCCGCAGACCATGAAAGTTTATTAGTATGCCAGCAGAGAGGATCGACGATTTCATTTAGTTTGTCCCCCTTTCATCGACCTTCAAAGCCGCAGTTTACCAGGATGGAAAACTTAATGGGCAATAAACCGATAACAAACACACACATTTAGCTTTTATCGCGGTTTATGTCAGTGAAACGGAAGCTAACTGCTTAACATTAATACGGCTTTCTATAGCTGCGGAAGGGAACGATCTAGGACGGAGTTTATTGATAAATAAATCAAATGCCACACTAGTGCATTGAATGTGCATTGTCATAGAGACGCGCGTCTGTCTACGTGAAGTAGACGCCGACGACGGGACCACGGGCGCCGTCAACAGTGACAGCATCAACGATGGCCGTAGCGGCAACGGTCTCGAGCCGGTGTTGTTGCGGGACTTTGCTTCGACAACATGCAGACAGAACTTCTACGGTAGGAGCTAATCAGCTGCTTGTCAATGCGAAGGAAGAAGCAATGGGACGGATCGCTTTCGCGTGACTAGGCAGTGAATAGGATGCACGCCGAGACAGAGATGATGTTGACCACGATGACGTTGCCTTAACCTCCGTCTAGGAGTAGCTGCTCAGGCAGAGACTGATGTGACCATACTAATGAATGGCCACCGACTTTTTGTCGACATTTTGCAGATCCTGAACAATTCGGCCGTGAGCTTCAGCGTTTCATCATTGTACATCCTAAAGCGATACACAATGACCGTAGTCATGGAAGCGCGCTCAAACTGACCGAGGCTGTGAAGCCGATCGTTGCATAAAAAAGTAAGCTAAGGCATTGATGCTGTTTCGACTGCAGAGACCTGACGGCCGACCACCTGCCAATGCTCGAGAATCTGCGCGAGAAGAGTCTCGCGGCGTTGCGTGAAAAGTACGGTATCCGACCCGATCAGGTCAAGGCCTACTTTCACTACCAACCCTCCTTCTACCACCTGCACGTTCATATGATCTCCGTCAAATACGATGCCCCCGCTAGCGGCACTACCTCCGCCATCCTCCTCAACGATGTCATCAACAATTTGCACATCGCCGGTGACTTCTACCGTCGCGCTTCACTCACCTTCTCCCTCAAGAAAGATAGCGCCCTGCTGAACGCGTTCCGTGAAGCCGGTCGCGCGCAGTCTTAAATATCGAGTCATTCCTGTCGTGCAATTGCTAGTGCGGTTTGGTTGTGTCTGAATTTGTGGCTTTTATGTGCGTCGCGAAGTAAAATATTCAACAATGGCTAATCGCGTCGACGGAGATAATGCAGTCATAGCTATATATAAGTGAAATGCAGCTACAATTTATTTCACAGTTAAATGAAAGAGTTCTTTCCGCAAATACGCGTTGAAATGACAGGGCAGTATCTGCTGGTATGCGCGGAGACGGCTACAGTAGCAGATGACACGGGGAATGGAGGCGTTGTTGAACAGATGAAGAGATGAATTTCGATCGAATTAATGCTGATCGACGTCAAATTGCAAGTCTCCTTGCATTACGGCATCGGTGAAGTCAATAGACTCATCGCGGCCATCCGCGCGTCGCTTTTTGCGTATTTGCCGCCGTTTATAGAATAGATAGACCTTGGTGACGAGGAAGCAGCAGCCGAACATGATGAGGCCGCCGGCCAGGAAGCCGAGCACGGCGGCGATGACCGCCTCCAAGTCGGGGCCGAGCGCTGTCAAGCTCCCCGCCGCCATATTCGCCGGTCGTTGCGCGACGCGAGAGATTTGGGCGCAAAGAAGTTTCGAACGGCTACAGCCAAGTGGGCGGTAGGCACCTGGGCCGAAGTATCATCGAGCACATTTTCAGCCGCTGTAGCGTTGACGCGCTTACGCAACCGCCGCCGGCCATCTGTCTGCTCGCTGCGCCGATCTCGAGGTCTTCGCCGCCTGACGCCTCCGACCCACAACCTACAATGTTTAACGATCACCACAAACGCATCTGAGGGGACGCACGGTATTTTCGTGACGGGCTTGGAGTTCGTGCCGACGACTAGCATAGATGTGGCCGCCGCGCCGAACGAGAAGGTGCCGGGGATAGCGAGCGAGTACCGCGCCGCCGTTCTCTCCGTGTCGGCCGACCAGACCGTTCAGTGGCACGTCGTCCCTTTCCCCGATCGCGGCCTTGCTCCTCTCTCCACTTTCCTGATGAAGGCTTCTTGTTTTGCGGCTGCTGCTTATTTCTCTCTGTGGGCAATCGGCGCCTGAGCATTCTTTGCCTTTCTTGTTTGCTCGCACTCTTCTTGTTTGCTCCACTTTTCCTGATAACCGTCGTGATATGGCTGCGGTGAGGGAAACTTTTTGAGCCGCTCCAATTGACGCCAGAAAGTTTTGTCTATTTATTATGTTTTCCATATCGTTATTATAACTACTGTGAACCCCCGCTGTGACCAATGCTGGAATAAAGTATTTATGTCTGACTTGTGCGTGGCGAATGTCATTTTTGTTTGAGAACAATGCAGATGAAATCTGAACTCTGCTTATCGTTGTTGTAGTGTTTCGAGTATTTAGAGCGAACAATAATGATCTCTCATTAAGCAGCGGTGCAAATGGCGAATCTGCGCATGTCGAACATTTTGCAAAGCAAGGAGAACGTCGATGAGAACGAGATGTCGCAGCTGGCGAACAAGACGCGCGCCTTGAATGTCTTCTCGGAACCGCCTACCGATTTGAGTGAGTGCTTTTTTATAGATGTGACAAATATAATGGAAATCGTTTCTATTGGTTAATGGGAGCCTACATATTTTGATCGTTATAAGCGATTTTCGTGCTGTGCAAAGTGTATAAGGCGGGAAATGTAGACTAAAATTGGGGGCCGGACGAACGTAACTGATATGAACGAATAATCGCTGTAAATGGTTTCTATTGCACTGTTTTATACTGTTTCTTTGTTTTGAGAGAGTCGCAAAGGATTGACTTTGAACGGCAAGGACAACAACATGCAGACGCCGCGAAGGGCGCTGGGCGACGTCAAAAACATTCAGCAGTCCTCTCACATGTCCACCAGTAAGAGCACTCGCATGCTGGTAATTTTCGATTCCTATTTTTGTCGAAATGCAAAGTAATTGTTCATCCTCAGAGTGATGCGACGAAGCCTGAGAGCACGCAGCTCCTCAAGGACAGCGAGGAGGAAGAAGAGCTCCCCATCGACACCTGCAGTTGGCAGGACCCTGAAGAAGGTACAATAACCTATCTGTTATTCTATTTTTAGCTTTATCCTACGTATTAGGGGCGACGGGTGCGCTTATTCGCTAATCNAAGAAGAGCTCCCCATCGACACCTGCAGTTGGCAGGACCCTGAAGAAGGTACAATAACCTATCTGTTATTCTATTTTTAGCTTTATCCTACGTATTAGGGGCGACGGGTGCGCTTATTCGCTAATCAACGTTCTAACAATCCACTAATGCTCGAGAGCGGTTGGAGAGCAACTGCTTGGCGGGTGAACAATAAGCTAAATGAATCGCCGTTAATCACTGTAATTGCACGGCGTGGCATTTATCATACGACTGAATTCTGACATCGCGCGCCTATTGCAGACGATTTCGCCGACATCCTCGGGCCGATGCACGATCGCCTCTCCTCCCTTACCTCGCGACAGTGGAATCAGGTGATTCCCGACACGAACAAGCTGTTCAGCTCGTTGCTGGGCGTGGCCGAGGACGACGTGGAGGCGCTGCTCGACGACGCCGAACGAGGTGGGTGAACGCGTGCATGTCTTTTGCGCTGATTTGCTGTCGTCGGCGACGATTCGGATACGATTACGGCCAGGCGACCACCCACCCACGGGCGGTGTGTGCGCGGACGACGAAATCTCGTCCACCAGCCGTCCGCCCTCCTTCGAGCGCGACGGACGAAGGGTGGCGATTGAATCTTCCCTCGAATGTCCGGCGATGACTGGGCGCTCGTAATTGCGCGCTCCTTCTCTCTCGCTCGTCGACGGCACATTAGCTTCTAATCGAAGGCACCAGTCGCTTTTTTTGCAGACGTCGACCGGATTGGTCGCAACGGCGGCGATCTATGCGCCGACGACATCGCCATCCTCTGAGATCTCTCTCATTCATCAATCTCCAATCAACCTTCCGACCACTCTTTTACCACCGCCGCCGCCCCCTTTTTTCGCATCTCGCTGCCTACTGATTGACGTTACTAGCGGTCGCTAGAGTATTGTTCGCCTTGTGCAAAGAAGTGTCTTGTTCGATATACTTTCCGAAGGCTACTGTATCACTGTATCGATCTCAGAACGATAGTAGCTGTTTGTACTGTACTATGATGAAAGGCGTTGTTTACTGTGTCTGAAAGCATGTAAATACTCTGACTTGTACTCGAAGCGGGCGTGAAGAGTTGCGTGTTGTTCCCGTGCGTGCTTGACACAAGTGCATCTGCGTCTGCGTGCCATGGGACTCGCTGCACGTCCCACCGCCGAGCGCCCAGGGGTCTAATATGGGCGAAAAGCGTGGTGCTGTTAGGGCGAGCGATGATTTGAACGAGAAATTGTTTGCCGGTGGTTATTAGTCGTGGACGGCAGCGGCGGCGTTGGCGGAGGTTGGCGACGTTGGACGACATTGGGCGCTTTGTGATGCATTGACGGCTGAGGATGTTTGCCCGATTGACCAAGTATTTATTGAATTATTGGTGCTGCCGTGTCGTCGGCTACTCGGATCAGTCTGTGACGCGCAGTCGGCGCTCATCTGCTCGGCTTACGTCTGTCGTCGATGCCCGCCCTTAACTGTCAAATATCGGTCCATAGAGTGGCGGCTCGAACTTGCCAACGCCTCTGGCCAGTCGTCGGCCTGTCGTAATTGGCGACGATAAATCAGAATTCAAGCGCTTCGACGAAAGCATTCGCGCTCGTACGACGACATAATCGGAACTCTGGCGGCGGCCGCCTCCTACACTCGCGACCGCCGCGGCTTTAACGAGCGACTTGTGCATATTTGCGTGTTGTTGGCCGTGCCGGCGCAGTCACCGCTGCTCGCCCAATGACCGCCGCTCTATGCCCANATGGTACACATAGAGCATGCCACGATTTTTTATTTGTGAAAAGCGGAATAAAGCCGCCACAGATCAAAAATTGAGACGTGCAAGTCCTTTGGAGAGTCTGCTCCTGTAATGCGCATCATTTATGCCGCAATTCAACGTTTCAACGAGGGCTAGGAGACTCCACAAGAGGGCGCACGAATTTTTGTGAAAACATAATAAAATGACTAGATAACTGAATTTTCCGCGTGCATGGACGTTAAGTATTTACAGTGCTTGCTTGAAAAGGAACGATCGATTGCAGGGATTCATCTTTTTTTCGCTCGTTGAACTGGCGATAGTGGGACACGTGGACAAATTGGCGACGAAGGAGAAGAAGAAGCATGAGGATCGGTTGGAGGAGCGCGAGAGGAGGCGCAGCAGGGCAGACTTGATGCAACAGTTGCGCATCGAGTCGGGTAGTCCAGTAAAGAACTCGGTCGACCGGCCGAGCATCGACGTCTCGCCGACGCATTCGCATCAAGTGACGCGCATGATGTCGCCGACGGATTTTCGACTGAACACGGCGGGAATCGGTCAGGACACTGCATTAAAACGGCGCAGTCTTTCCGTCACACCGGCACTCGCCACTAACAGCTCGCTGGTGCACACTCTGGGAGTTTCACCGACGCGACGTCGATCTCGACTCGGCCGCAATCGCTATCGCGATGCCGTCTCACGCCAGAATATGCTCAAATGGCGTCAGCTGGAGTGGACTGGAGAGAAAGTCGATAAGCTCTGTCAGTTCATTTTCCCACTCTCTTTTCTCACTTTCAACTTCGTCTATTGGGTCTACTATACGAATGAATCGAATAAGCAGATGAAGCGACTGATGCTCGTCAACTCCAATTTGACCGGCTTCGGACCTCCAGAGTTATGATAACGTATGCACGTATTCCTGTCTTTTTCATAGTAATTGTAACCAGAAATGAAATTATTCATTCACTTTTATTCGCTGGCTAAGCAAAAATATCGAAAATATACGGCTATATTGCGCCCTATGCTGATCACACTGTAACTACTACTAAAATAAAGCGACCCATTCACCATAGAGGAACGATAAGCATGTTTCAAAACTAACGATTCATATTTCGTTTATGCTGCAAATGTCATTTCACTGCGCAGGCATGTCGGGACAGTCTTTCATCATCGTTCCGGGCGGAATGCCGCGCTTCGGCACGTGGTGCGTCTTGCGCGTGACCATCGTGATACATTCGGGAATTGGGCACACACTAAACGAAAATAGCGTTTATCGTACATTTTCACTATTTCACATATCAGACGTGCACATGGATTTGACCTTAGGTGTAAACAGTATTATTCATTTTGTACTAGTTTAACTTACCGTTATTTCGCTCGTAAAGGTCAAAATTTGTTGGTCCCCTATGTACCGGTTTAATGATATCCACTGTCTATTATTTGCGCCAATGATCGTGGCTGTTGAGTCTATTTCAAATACTGCGCATCATACATATTGCATTTACTTCTATGATACTCAAAATAATCATTTCAAGCAATTATCGCAGAAAAAATCTTGAAAATCTCCAAGAATTTACGCTGCTCAAGTTCGCGATAAATTTTAAAATAATGATCGCCAAATTTGCTCTCCTATACACAGCATAGCAATGTTTGCGCAGTGAAGCGGTTTCTTTAAAATTCTACAATCCCGAAAATTGCCCCCAACTCAAGCCGCTATCAGCTCAGATTGAATATGCATTAGACTTCTTTGTGGGGGAGAGGAAGGGGGGATTAAACACTCCTAACACCCAAATGCACGTGTCTGGTTCACATGATCGTCATACCTGTAGCAGAGCGTACAACCAGTGCAGTCGTCAGTGACGTGAGGGAAGTGAGTTTGGGCATCGAAAGTGATGGCCTGGTAGCCGCTGTCGTTGCACACCATGTAGCACTTGCCGCAGTTGATGCACATGTCCTGAAGAAGGAAAACTACTATCTTCTCTCACGACTCGCACCTTACATCATCGACCAGGGCGACTTGTTGCTGCTTGTTGTCTAGATCTCCGTACGAGCCGATTTGCTGCAGACTAATTCCGATAAGATCCTGAAAACATAAAATAGTTTAATCCTTGCCATCTGCAGTCGCTCACACCGCAACGATACCGGCGTGCTGATTTTAATACGTGCGCACACGTGCAAAAAATTCATTAACTTCCGCGGTACGCACGAAACAATATACACGGTAATTCGTGCGTACTGCGGAAGTTAATGAATTTTTGCCGTATCTTTAACAATTAGCCCCCGCGACAAGTTTCGATGTGGACGACTTAAGTCAACTGCACTCGCCTGGATCTTGGGGACCTTCGTCGGAGCATGAGAGGGCCGCTTGGCGAAGTCGATGTTAGCCGTCTCGAGCAGAGGTTGCTGAACGACCTTCTTGAATTCCACATCATCGAGCTGCTCACGGAACTTGCCAAAGCGAGGCAAATGCTAAAAACAAATGCATAAATATTAAAATATTTAGTCAAAATTTACCGATCAGTAACAAGAAATCTTTGACTGAATAAGGTAAACTGCTTCGAAAGTCGGTTAGCTCTTCTTTCTATCAATTTATGCACGTGAAAAACGGTCAGCATTCTTGGTGAAAAAATCTGTGTTCAAACACCGAAAAGCGAGCTAATCTTCACCAACTACGGTGCCTAGCACGATTTCTTCTTAAACGGTAGAATAATTTCGACCATAAGTCAGACATAAATTCTGCGAATTGGCGACCTACCGTGTTGGCAACGGTGAGTGGTTTTCCGAGTTGATGCTTGCCGATTGGCGGACTCTGTCCATCCCAATTTTTCAGCGATTCAATTCCTTTAAGGTACAACATAGCCTTCAGGCCAGTACAGTAGTCTTCGATGAGCGTAAAGTCTTGATTTTGCACTGCTGAGCAAACCTAAAAGGAGAGATATTACTCACTAATCATGCTGTTTTAAATAAGTTTTCCCGAATAAAATATTCGTGTTTTTTAGTTGCAATAAATAATAAAAATAAGGAACTAACCTGAAGCACGCTAGCGCCAGCATGCAGGAACTGGAGACCAGTCTCGGCGCTTTCAATACCGCCAGTAGCGAGAATGGGATAGCCTGGTAGGGCATTGGCGATGGCGGACACGGCGCGCAAGGCGATCGGTCGAATGGCCGACCCGCTCATACCGCCGTAGGTGGTGCGACGCTCGACGCCGACCGCGGGCCAAGCAGTGCCGTCCGACTTCATTCCCATCATTCCCGACACCGTATTCGTCGCCGTCACTCCATCCGCCCCTCCTTCCTTCGCGGCTGTCGCGATCTTGCGAATATCCGTGATGTTCGGCGTCATCTTGGCGAAGAACGGAATCTAAACACCCTCACTTAGCACTCCTCTTCCACTCGCAATTCCTTCATTTTCACTCACTTTCACTGCCCCGCGCACCCACTGACAGATTCCTCTAACCAGCTCTGGATCTTGTCCACACGCCAGTCCCATGCCTGAAAAGCGCCAGCGCGTTAGTATCCTGAAATGCTATCCTGAAAAGTCTGGATGAGGCGTACCGCGCTCTCCCATTCCGTGCGGGCAGGACAGATTGAGCTCGAGCGCGTCGGCGCCGGCGGCCTCGGACATCTGGCAGATCTCAACCCAGTCGTCCTTGTTGTAACTGCACATGACCGATGCGATGACAATTTTCGTCGGATGATCGCGCTTCAACTCCGCTATCGTGCGACACCAATAGGCGGCCGTCTTCTCGGAAATCAGCTCGATGTTCAAGAACGAGCCCTGACCCGGTCCGTAGACGTATCCGCTGGTCGTGCCTTTGACGATACGCGGCGAGACGTTCGTGACCAAATCCTACAAATGGGCACAGATAAAGAATTGCTAAGTTCTGCATTTATAATATGATTACTTTGTCGAGACCGTAAGTCTTGGTGAGCGCAAAGCCCCAGCCCTGCTCGAAGGCGCGACGAATCATCGGGCCAGAAGTGGTAGGGGGAGCTGACGCCAAGCCGAAGGGGTTTTCGAAGCGAATGCCGCACATTTCGACGGAAATGTCGACGGAGTCGATCGGAGACCAGAACAGCGGCAGGGCGGGTTTCTCGGGGACGGGGCGGCTCGCGCTGGTCTGAAGGTACTTGTGGATGTTCCAGGCGGCGGTCTTGCCGTCGTTGACGGATTCGACGGTCGTCTCGGCGACGCCAGCCACATCTCCACCGGCGAAGACCCATGGCTCGGAGGTTCCGCCACTTGCGCGATCGATTTCGGGCGTTCCCCACTTCGTCAATTTCAGCGGCGCCAACGCGTCAATCACTGAAAATTCAAAATTTCAACCATCCCGATGCATTATCAAATATTTTCTTTCAGTAACAAAGGTTCAATGAGGATACTGTAGAACGCCAACTTAAGTGTATCTTCAGTACAGATACTATTAAGGAAAATCTCAGGGGAGACGGTTTTCCTGTTACTGAAGAAATTTGAGTATTTCACTTCCTCACTCTCCGTTGACGCTTACCGTTCTGATCAAACAGCGCCGAACCGAAAGCGCTGATCACATAGTCCGCCTTGATTGTCATCGATTGCTCGACGTCGTCGTACCAGTTTCCTTCAAGATCCTGCTCAGTCTTCGTGAACTCCATCGACGAAATGCGATCGCCCTTCATGTTGATCTTCTTCGGCGACATGAACGGCAGAAATTCGCACTTTTCTTCACGCGCCAGCTCCATCTAAAAGCAACAAATACCCTAACTTGCTTCAAGGAACGTTCACTAAACAGCACATTAGAACCGATGATCGGTTAATCAGCGCGCTGAGAGTTAAACAAAAAATCGATAATCTCATCTCGCCAGCATGCTGCGGAAGCGGCAATTTGAACGCTATTGCAAACAATCAACGCCAAAAATCTCTAATAACAGCAATAAAGCGATAGTTCTTCGTGCACTTTTACTAATGAAAATAGAGTTTATACATAACAAATCAAGTGACCGCGAAACTTAACTCATCGGCGCCTGTGGCGCGAAATTCAAAAACGAACCTCTTCAGGGACAGCACGAATGGACGTGAAGCCCTTGCGGAAAACGACGGTCACTCGAGAGGCGCCGCAGCGAAGCGCCGACGTGGCGCAATCGAACGCCGTGTCTCCCGCTCCCAGCACGATCACTCTTCCTTTCAGTTCAGGCAATGAAGCAGACTTGCAGCCGCACATGCCTAAATTCAACCTTTCCTATTAAGCGCTACTTCAGGGGTCAATTTCGTAAAATTATATAAATATAAAATGTAGAAATGAAATTACATTTCTGCATTGTCATCACAAACTCTGCTTTATCGCCACACGTATTTTGAACAAATGAGAGAATAAAATGTGAAAATGTAAATACGTTTCTATATTTTACATTTGCATTATATATTTATTTTAACACCTTTCATTATGTTACATATGCCCAAAGTCTCAATCTTGAGCTGTCATTGTGCGAAAGTCTACTATCAAACCCCGGTCATCAGAGTGGACACGGTGCTAGCGAAAACGATCACATATATTATTTTGCGCGCATTGGAACCGAACGATACTATAAAGTAATATCGACGGATAGATTACGCGTCCACATTTACTTTAGTTTTATGAAAACAGTTCCAGTCTGCAGCAACTGACCTGGTTTTGATGCTCGCGCCACTTGTGGAAGGAATTCTTTGCTCGTGTAGAAGCCATTATCGATCTGAAATTATTTTTCATTTATTTCATACCCAATTTTTCCGATTAAATGCCTACCAATACAAGCTGTGATGTCCGGGTTTCTTTCGCGGACACACAGTAGAAGGAACTACTTTACTCGAGAGTCACAAATACGAGGAAATGAAAAGAGAGAGAGAGAGAGAGGGAGAGGTGGAGTCAACTGAGAGAGAGATACAAGGACACGGTTTATATACTATTTTAGGCTCACACCACATACATACTGATGGCTATACGATACTCTGATTAGATACTGTAGAACGTGTAAATGAGAAGGCGGGAGGTGTGAATCTATAGATCACACAAATATCCATATACGCTTAAATTAGACCTGAATTTCCTGTTAGAAGCGCATGGACTGCTACTTCGTGCGATAAAGAGCGTCACAGGCAGTTTTAAATAGAAAGTTACTTAATTGCAATCTAATTATAATTACAATTCGCGCTTGCAAAGAACATGCTTATATCCGTTTCGCAAAAATCAAACTTTATGTTCCGTTATTTGCGAGCAAAAACAGTCGAAATAGAAAAACGACCTTGTACTTTACTAAATAATCAATAATCGATGTAAATAGCAAATTCGCTTTAAAACCAGTTTTCTTTTGTTTGCGCATCTTGCCTGCCTACAGCGCGACATAACGAGAGAGTACATTTTTCACATTGTAATCCATGGGGTTCTACTCGAGGACAAAGCAGACACGCGAAAATCGCCGATGGGTTTCTACTACAAATACCCGATAATAAAATGGTTAGCGTTGTACCTTTAATCCTTCGAAAATCGGTACTCGCTTCGGTTCGGGCATGCCTAAAAAAGTCGATTCAAAGATCATATTCATATTTGCATTTCTGCTCACGAACCGATTCCAATAAAAACTGCCTTCGCCCCATCGGCTCGCAGTTTTTCAAGAGTAATGTCATCTTTGTGCAGCGCGCGCTTGTTGACGATCTGCAGCTTGCAAAGATTAATCTCAAATACTTTTATTTGTACGCCCTCCCCACTCACCTTCACTCCAATATCCTTAGCCAACTGAATTTCAAAGTCAACAACTTCATACGGCAGGCGATACTGTGGGATTTCGGCCGAGCTGGAATATGCACTCAATTATACATTTACAGTCAACGTTTCTCGTCTTTTTATTAACAAGTACAGTAGGATTGGTTTATACGGGTTTTGCTTATACCAGCATTTCGCTTATAGCGGTCAGAACGTGCCAGTCCCTCATTGACCGGCATAAACGATTTCTACTGTAATAGTTTTTCTAAAGAATTCAAAGTATGAAGGTGTTAGAGACAATTAAAAGAAATAACGCCACTGGGCGACAGTAATATCAATCCTTGCAGACGGCACGTCACTATTTCTGCCTGCGCCATTATTTCTTATAATACGTCAACTATTATCATCATCTTTCGATCAATAAGATGGCGGGTCACGCACCGTAGTAGACCGAAATAAGCTTCTCAGGGCGCCAGCTTGCGTGACGAGACACCAACTTTCGCCAAGAATAATTACTGATTACTGATTTACACATGCAATAGTGCAGAATGTCTCAAAAGTGAATAGCCACTCCCTCAGCCAAGGTAGTCCTGGGCGTGGCTAGTTATTTCTGACACATCCTCTATAATAGACTAATGCGCTATAAACTTTTAGAGCACTTTGTCTGCTTCAAAGATCACTGTTGTTATCTTTACTGATGGAAAGATGGCATGTATATTGACAATTCGATAAGAATACCTAAGACCCCCGATGTAGTCTTGTTTTTCGTAGATGGTCAAGTCTGCGTAGCCCAATCGCGCCAGGAAAGTGGCGCAGGAAATGCTGGCTGGACCGCAGCCGATAAGCGCGATTGGCTGCTTGAAGCTGGCATCGCGCTTTTCCAGTGGTGGTACATCGGGCGACAAAACCTGCGGAAGATTCATCCGCTTGAACACCTGAAAGCTCTTAGTATTGTTAGTGCCGTTTTCTGCGCATCCACTCTTCTCCCTCTGTTATTCGCCGTAAATAGTCTCAATCCCCCGATGATATTTTAATCTTGACGAAATAAATTTACGATCGCCGTTTATCGCATCATTGTAATACGTTAATTTCGCGGGGGAAACGATGGAACGATTTTTTGGAAGCGTCGCCACGCGACAGATCTCTTTTGACCGGGTCGTGCCAGGTCGAGGGCGACCCGATTTTTTTGACAGTTGGCACGTATGACTGACGACACCGTGTGGCCCTGGGGTCACTCCCCACTTGTTCTAAATTATGGGTCAGACGTGTGACTGACATCGGTTGCAAATTGTTGGAGGCCGCCGATGTTGATTGGTCCCTCTTCGCTACCGTACAAGTTGCAGGAGCCGACGCAAAGGTCGGAGGTCGGGCACACCATTCCGCAGGTGAGACCGAGCGGGTTGTCCGACAGAATCAGCTTGGCCGCTCCATAGTAGTTCTAAATATAGACCTTGATAAGGACGGGGGCCTAGGTCAAGCGAAAGTTTCGCGTCACCAGACCTTATTAGCAATACTCTGAATGAACGCCTTCACGTCGAGCTGCGTCGGGCAACTCTTCTGACACGGCGCGTCGGCGCATTTCAGACAGCGCCCCGCCTCCTTTAGCGCGCCTCGTTCGCTCAACGTTGTGTGCTTGATGTCGCGAAAGTCGTTGGTCAACGGCTTGCCGCACTGAAAAGTCCAACGCGTCGACATTCTCAATGTGCTATTATAGAAAGACGTACTTCGCCGCTTCCGCAACTAGTGGAGCCTTTGTCCGAATTGCGCTTCCAGTTGTGCTTGACCTTTTTTGTAACTGCGCTCGGCACCAGACTCGCCGTCTTTTTCACAGTTGGATTTAATGCGAGCAAATTCTGCAACAAACGACCATTTGCGTCGTCTCGCGCGCCTCAAGAAACGCAGCGTACCTCTATATCCGGAGGATCCCTGCTGACTATATAGGCCGTAGTAGCCATGTCGACGGAATAAAATCAGCTGATGTGTCGTTTCTACCTGCAATATACGCGCACGTGAGCACACAGTCAGCAGACCAGAAGTCAAGGCGCGCGCTTCTTGCACAGACAAAAAGACCAGACGGCCGCTTTCTCCGCGTGGCCTAGTAATCGAGCGCGTTTCAGTCTCGGCGGACGTATCGTTAGTTGATCAATCGCATTGCCGATAGCGCCGTCGGTAAACGTGTTCTATTTGCACGCGACTTTGCTCTAGCCCCGTACAGNAGTCTCGGCGGACGTATCGTTAGTTGATCAATCGCATTGCCGATAGCGCCGTCGGTAAACGTGTTCTATTTGCACGCGACTTTGCTCTAGCCCCATACAGAACCAGTTTGCAGACGCACCTGATCGAAGAGCTTTACTGCGACCGTCTATCATTGTCTTCCCCCGCATCGAAGCCGAGTGCAGTCCGGTCAAAGCCGTCGCCCCGGTGACGAGCTATCATTCTTTTCATCGTCGCTCGTTCCCGTTCAATATTCATTCTCAATAAAGTGCACATTTATGCTTGCAAAGACAAATTTCAAAGTTGACTGCGTTATGCGGTACATTGATTTCGCGGAAGAGAAAGTAAAAGAGGAACATTTATTTCGTCGGCCGATTATCATTGGATCGCGACTCGTCTTTAATGAAATACATAATCGCATTTCGCGGGGCGGAATTAACACAAAATACAGGGCCTATTTTTATAATACCGTTGTGAAACTGCAACATTGCAAGCGCTGCGATTGGCCACTTTCTGGTTATATCCGGTTATAACCAGTTTTCTGACCAATCACTGCGCTTGCAATCCTGCAAATCCGTGATTCTGCAAGTGCAGCGATTTAGAAAAACGTGTAAAAGAGGAACATTTAGAGAGGGCAATAAAGTTGTTCGAGAGTGTTTGTTTATCGAAGTGACGCAGAAACGAATACATTATCGAAGGGAGCAATTCGGGAACCAATAAAACTTAACGAACTTTTTTCCTGCTCATCCAAACTGCGGTGCAGGCAGAGGTAGTAATTCAACATGATTATCGGTTTGTTTGTTGCCCTAAAGGCGATGAATCGTGATCGTTTTGCCGCCGGCGCGAAACACCCATTTCCGAACATGTTCATCGACTGATATCCGGTCATCGTGTCCGACATTGCACCCAATACATAAACACGCATTGGATCATCGCATTCAAATCGAGCGAAATTGGTGGCAGTACAAAATGCGGTCAACTGTCGGCATCATTGTGACGCTGATAGTGATAGCCGCCACCAGCCGCGCCGCAACCTTACCACGCCCCAAAGACCTTACTCATTCCTGCAAGAAGCTTTCACCCGACATTGACAGTATTCCTCACGCCGAAAGCGACCCATCCTGCAAGACTGCTTATCCCGACTACCTCTACCAAAATGGATGTACTTGCAACTTTCCCGTCGCTGAAGCGGATGATAATGGCTGCACTATCAAATATTATGTTCGCTGCGTCAAAGATGCTCCAGTAAATTCCGAGCAGGTACGCTTTTTCAGTTATTAATTAAAATGGAGCATTATAGCAAAACATACGACCGTGAAACCATAGCGTTAAGAGATGAAGGACTAAGACAAGATAAATTAGCAAAGGGATTCATCTGCATATTTTAGCCTCAGCCATCTGGATCCTCTGAATCAAATATTGCGGCAGACGGCAAGGCATCGCACGCGAACAAGACTGTCACGTCGAGCGAAGTCGATGCTGGAGCGGCTGAGAAGGAAGCGACATCTGCTGAACAAATAGAGGGAGCAGCATCTTCGAGCGAAGCCACAACTGGAGCTGCTGAGAAGGAGGCGACATCTGCAGAACAAGGAGAGGGAGCAGCATCCTCTAGCGTCGGAGCTGACGCTTCTCTAGAGGTTACAACTGAATCTACTGAATTTATTCTGCCAGCCGCATATGCTCCACGTGCTTTTGGATCTTCGGAAAATCGCACCGAATCTGATAAAGAGAGCGAGGCTGTGAATGACGGAAGCGCCTCTTCCAATGATTCCACCTCATCTGTGTCAGCGGAAAATACAGCGCAAACGTCACAGAGTAGCTCCGAAGAAGCTGCCGAAAGCCCGGCCAAATCAGCGAAATCTTCGGAAGCCGTTAAATACGAAGGATCGCCGTCCAACGGTACCAGTGCGGAGGCGAGCGTCGATGGCGCGCAAGAATCATCCTCGACCAACGTTGAAATTGCGGCGGATGCAAATAGTTCTTCTGCTTCAACAAACGAGTCTCAATCGTCGTCAGCTGTTGACGAAGAGAAGACGGAGAAATCTGAGGAATCTCTTTCGGCTGTGTCAAATGCTCCTGAGCAGCATGCAGAAAATGACAACCAAAGTACCGAATCAGCTGCAGATGGCGAAATTATTACTGATCAGTCTGGATCATTATCTTCCAATGCTACAGAGGCCGTGGCATCTGACATTTCTGCGGAACGCAATGCATCACAAGAAGCATCCGCAGAAGTTTCAGAGCAGCCAGCTTTGTCGGCCAACGGCGATGAGGAATCGTCGACGCAACAACCCGAAGTAGAAGTTTCCGCTGTTCCGTATGGTCCAGAGCAGTCAGCAGTTGACGCGTCTGAAAAATCGCCGAACAGTGCTCCTGGAGCAGCAGCCAAAGCGCAAGAAAGTGGGGAGCAGAGTTCGCAAGCACAAGTCGAGAAAACTGAAACAGCCGCGAAGCCTGATGCATCTCAATCAACCGATGCTAGCGGTGAAGCCGAAAAACTAGCAAAACCAGCCTCAACGGAAGCTGCCGCAAAAGAACGAGCCTCTGGTGAGGTCGCAGTGGAGGTTACTGGAAAAGAAGCCTCCGGTGAGGCCGCAGCAGAAAGTGTCAAAAAAGGTTCTGGTGAGGCTGTGGCTGGTGATGCCGCAAGAGCTTCAGGGGAGGTCGCAGTAAATGGAACTGAAAAACAAACCTATGATGAGGCCACAGCAGGAGGCGCTTCAAAAGAGGCTTCAGGCGAGGCTGCAGCAGAGGTTACTGGAAAAGGGGCTTCTGGTGAGGCCGCAGCAGAAGATGCTGGAAAACAAGCTTCTGGTGAGGTCGCAGCAGAAGATGCTGCCAAAGAGGCTTCAGGCGAGGCCGCAGCTGAAGGCACTGAAAAACAAGCCTCCGGTGAGGCCGTATCAGGAGGTGAGGCAAAAGTGGCTTCTGGTGAAGTCGCAGTAAATGGAACTGAAAAACAAACCTATGATGAGGCCGCAGCAGGAGACGCTGCAAAAGAGGCTTCTGGCGAAATCGCAGCAGAAGGTACTGAAAAACAAGCTTCTGGCGAGGTCGCTGCTGATGGTGCTGAAAAACAAGCCTCCGGTGAGACCGCATCAGGAGGTGAGGCAAAAGTGGCTTCTGGTGAAGTCGCAGTAAATGGTACTGAAAAACAAAATTATGATGAGGCCGCAGCAGGAGACGCTGCAAAAGAGGCTTCAGGCGAGGCCGCAGCAGAAGGTGTCGAAAAAGCTTCTGGTGAAGCTGCAGCAGAAGATGCTGCCAAAGAGGCTTCTGGTGAGACCGCAGCAGCAGGTGCTGCCAAAGAGGCTTCAGGCGAGGCCGCAGCAGAAGGTACTGAAAAACAAGGCTCCGGTGAGACCGCATCAGGAGGTGAGGCAAAAGTGGCTTCTGGTGAGGTCGCAGTAATTGGTACTGAAAAACAAACCTATGATGAGGCCGCAGCAGGAGACGCTGCAAAAGAGGCTTCAGGCGAGGCCGCAGCTGAAGACGCTGGAAAACAAGCCTCCGGTGAAGCCGCAGCAGGAAGTGCTGCTAATGAGGCTTCTAGTGAGGCCGCAGCAGAAAGCGCCGGAAAGCAAGCTTCTGGTGAAGCTGCAGCAGAAGGTACTAAAAAAGTTTCTGGCGAGGTTGCAAAAGCTTCAGGTGAGGCCGCAACAGAAGTCGCTGAAAAAGCTTCTGGAGAGGCCGCTGCAGGTGGAGCTGAAAAAGAAACCTCTAGTGAGTCCGCACCTAAAGATGATGAAAAAACTTCTGGTGAGGTCGCGAAAGAGGCTTCAGGTGAGGCTGCAGCGGTAGGTGCTGGAAAAGAAGCCTCTGGTGAAGCTGCAGCTGGCGATGCTGCAGAAGCCTCAGGGGAGACGGCAGCAGGAGGTGAAGCCAAAGAAGCCTCCGGTGAGGCCCCAGCAGAAGGCACTGGAAAAAAAACTTCTGGTGAGGCTGCAGCAGGAGGTGCTGGAAAAGAAGCTTACGGCGCTACCCCAACTGAAGGTACTGAAAAACAAGCCTCCGGCGAGGCTGCAACAGGAAATGCTGGTAAAGAATCTTCTGGCGAGGTCGCCGCTGGTGGTGCTGAAAAACAAGCCTCTGGTGAGGCCGTAGTTAAAGATGATGAAAAAAATTCTGGTGAAGCCGCAAAATCTTCAGCAGAGGCCGCAGCAGAAAGTAGCGAAAATCAGGCATCTGGTGAAACCGCAGCTGAAGGTGCTGTAAAAGAGGCTTCTGGTGAGGCCGCAAAAGCTTCAGGAGAGGCCGCAACAGAAGGTAGCGAAAAACAGACATCTGGTGAAGCCGCTGCTGAAGATGCTGCAAAAGAGGCGTCTGCTGAGACAACAGCTGATGCAAAGCAAGGAGAAAAGTCAGAAAATTCAACAAGCGAATCAGGAACCTCTTATGAAACCGCATCAGCAACTTCAGCTGCAGCAGAGAAAGCAGAACAATCAGATAGCGCGCCAGTTGTAGCTGCTGGAAAAGAAGGAGCCTCTGGTGAGGGAGCCATCTAATGAACCCCAAGCAGCGGAATCCTCCGACACTGTAAAAGCTGTAAGTAAATCATCTGAAGCAACCGAAAAAGCAGGAGCATCTAGTGAAGATTCTTCTGCTTCCAATGAAACTGCAGTAGCGACGGAGTCAGAGAAGGCGTCGGCTGAAGCGACAGGAGACGCAGTAACTGCTGATGAAGCTTTGCCTGCTTCGGCGGCCAGCGCAAAAAAATCAACGTGCAGACCAGGTGAATCATCTGAAGAATCAGGAGAGACTAAAAAGGCTTCATCAGCTGCAGAGGAAAAAAAGTTAGGTAGTACATCGGGAGAAGATCAATCAGCCAAAGTTGCTGCTGAAACGGCAAACACAGCTGGTGCATCAGCCGAAGCAGCTGCAGCATCGGAAAATAAGGATGAAGAGCCAGCGTCTAGTCCAGTAAATGCTGAATCTGAAAATGCAGAAAATTCTTCCGCATCCAACGAGGCAGAGAAGTCAACCGGAAGTGAAGGGGATGCGGCGAGTGCTGGAGCAGAATCTTCAGTTTCTGCAGCCACTGAAGAAGGAGGCAATTCGACTGATTCTGGAAATGGAGCAGCTGCTAAATCTGCAGCATCCGGAGAAGAAGCGACTGAGACGTCTGAAACTCCAGTTGTATCAGCTCAACTTGATTCGTCATCCTCAGAGGCTGACAATGAAACATCATCAGAAAACGGTGCATTATCAGTTGATGCAAAGTCTGAACAAGGTAGTTTGCAAATTTTTAATATCTTCACAAGCGTGCATTTATTAATTCAGGAGAAAAAGAAGGAAATACTCAGGAGAACGAACAATGTCCGTCGTCAAATAGTGGCTGCATTTTTGACGACGAAGTGGAAGGGACTGACTGCACCGTAGCTGGCAACGCCGCATGTCGCTCGGTGGGAGCGAGCTATTGTTCGGCCGTAACTGGCCCACCAGCTCGGCGAGTATGCTGCAATATCAAGGGCGTCGATCAGCCTAAATCAAGTTCGCGTGCTTTCAATCTTTTCAGCTAATTTAATTTTTGTTAGATCCCGACATTGCTGGTTGCGCCCCCTCCAATGTGGGATGCATTTTTGATGACAGCGTCGAAGGAACAGATTGCACAAAAGGCGGAAACGGCTTGTGCCAGCAAATCGGAGCCGACTACTGCGGCGCGTTCGTGGAAGGCAAACGTGTTTGCTGTACAGTCGGCAATCACACGGCGCCACAGTATTCTGAAGACGGTTTGGAGGCGTGTCCGGTGAAAAATGGGGGTAAGTTTTTAATGATGAACAAGCGATGAGGAAGAGATTTACTGCGCTCTGATTCATAGGATGCATCTTCGACCATGTCGTAAATGGCGCCGATTGCACCGAGGGCGGCAGCCAACACTGCGCGTCTGTTGGGTCAGATTATTGCTCCGCCAAGTTCGGGTCTCCTGGAAAGCGCGTTTGCTGCAATATTGGTGGAGTTGAGGCTGCCCCTGAGGGTGGAGGTAAGGAAGGATCTCAGGCGCATTTCATAGCAGTCACGCAAATGCATTTGATATACAGTAGTTACATCACATGTAAATGCGGTCATTGGCAACACGTGTCGTATTAGGGAAAAATACGCCGCTTTCATGCAATGACCGCTTTTACATTAGATGGAACTACATTAAATACAATCACAACTGTATCGTAAAGTCGCCCCCGCGATACATAGTTGCTCCATCTTTGACTACTGCAGACGGATCAAAAGCGTGTCCGGTGAAGAATTCCGGCTGCATCTTTGACCATTTCGCGAGCGAAGTTGACTGCGCAGGCGGTGATGACGCGGCTTGCAAGGCGGGCGGATTCAGCTATTGCTCGGCGTTCTTCGGCTCTCCATCGAAGCGCGTATGCTGCAGCGCAGGCAGCGCAAAGATCGCCTCTCTAGTCGACGGAAGCGTTGCTGCAGTCAATCAAAGTGTTCATGGTGCAAACGTATCATTGCAAGAAGATGCACAAGCTACTTCAATAAGTGTGACAGCGAATCCCTATCCTTAGATATATTCATAATACTGTACCGGTGCATCGTGCATTACACATTGTACAATTGTTATTATGCTTTCGTGCAATTGCCATAGCCATAGCCAATATAGCTTCTTTTTCACGGGAAATAAATCCTAATGACACTTTGGTAATATGCGATTACGGTCATTCGTCATTTGTCATCGTGCAAAATCCATGTTGAAGTGAACAAGAGATAATTGTTAATTTGGTAACGATAAGCGGAAAGTGTGCAAGTGCATATGGAAATATTTTCGATTTTCCTCAACGCTGATTTCGTTCTGTGGATCGCCAATTTTTGTGCAGCTTTTTTTTCTGAAACACTTGCAATGTATTTGTTTAACAGCGCGTGACACTCTGGTTTTTTATTGCATTGCCATGGCAAACATAAATACGTTGTATGTCGATCAATCGGGTGTTAGTTTTTCATCGCAGATTTTCTTGTAGCAAGAAAGGGACTGACCGATATTACGGGCGAAGGAATGGGCAGTAATACTGCGGCGCAAATTTAATTATCCTGCGGTTACAAGGTAATCCGCATTCGACATGTTAACGAACTCGTCTAGGAGAAAGAGAAATCACCTGTTTCTCCCGACCGATACGGTCCATTTCTCGGCCGTAAATCGTCAATACTTCCAAAATCGTTACTTCGATTAGTGACCATGAAAGTGACTACTATGATGCGGCTGTTAGTGGTCTGGTTCGCAATTGCGATGTCACTTGTCGAAGCGAACTTCTTGCAACAAGCGCTTCAAAGAGAGCGCTGCACGCCGTTGGACCCTGCCACCGATAGCATCATTCATCGCGACAGTCACCCCGAATGCAGGCCTCGACTATATCCCGACTATTTAAGTAGCTGCAGCTGCTCTTATTTTGTCGCCAGAAAGGAAAATGGATGTCCTTCGCATTATTACGCTCTGTGTACGAAGGGGGAAGATCGAAGCGTCAAAGCGCCTAAAGTTTTCAAGCAAGTACCACTAGTACAAGCACCGATAAAGAGAGCAGAAGTTTTGCAACCAGAACCTCTGCCGATCAGGATAAAGGAAGAAGCTGTGGAGAATATTATTGAATCAGTAACGCAACCGGAACCTCTGACGACCAGGGTAAATCAAGATGCTGCTGTGGATAGTATTGAAAGAGTAACACAAGCGCCGCCTGTCTCCCCGCCCACAAATGCTCGAGAAGAGGGCACATCCAAAGCTCCGCTGCCGATTGATCAGGCAGGCGACTTGGTCCGCCGTAAGAATACTGTTCAAAAATTAGTGTTCAAGCCGATTTCATCGGCATTTGCGAGTATTGCGATAAAGAAAGAGAAGCCGATACTCGTCTCCGAACCGGCTGTTACTCCATCAGCCAAAGTGAATATTACTCAATCAGCCATAGTGAATGTTACTCAATCGACTATAGTGAATGTTACTCAATCAACCACAGTGATTCCCGTGACATGTAAGTAGAATCTTTTCTTTACATTGGTTATTGCAAGCATTTTTCGATTTAGTCGCTCCACTCCGGAGGTTTTCTGCGCGCGTGCAGAATACGCTAATAGAACAAGTCGATCGACCAGATCAGTGTCCTGAAGAAGTGTCCGGGTGCATTTTTGAGGATGAAGTCGAGGGCACAGATTGTACCATACTGGGAAACAGAGCCTGTCGGGCCGTCGATGCCGATTACTGCTCGGCGGGGATTGGAATCCCGATTCGGCGAGTTTGCTGCAGAGTCAAGAGTGATCAGCGAAATAAAATAGGTTTGCCATTTCCACTTTCACTGTCGAAAATCAATCTATTTCTATTGACAGATGAAAACTCCATTGGGTGCCCTTCATCGAACGGTGGTTGCATCTTTTCGGATTACGTTCAAGGTACCAATTGCACCGTTAACGGCACAGCGGATTGTCTCGCCGTCGGCGCCGACTATTGCGGCGCAGTCGTCGGCGGAACGCGAGTCTGCTGTTCCTCGAACAGAGAACCCCCACCGAAGTATCGCGGCGACGGATCAGAAACCTGTTCCGAAGAGAACTCTGGTATTATTGTACTGATGTGACCCGCACTAACCAACTTCATTCAAGGCTGCATTTTTGGCGATCTCGCCGATAAAATCGACTGCTCCATTGGGGGCAGTGCGCAATGTGCGGCGATTGGCTCTGGCTACTGTTCAGCGTGGTATGGATTTCCACTGAAACGGGGTTGCTGCTATGTAAATCTACGAGCCACTAATACAACTCTATCAGGTAGAAAAGAGTAGGAAGGGGAGAAACTGGACAATTTTGGTTTCAGATAGTGCACGAGCATGTCCACCAACGAACTCCGGCTGCATTTTTGGTGATGTAGCCACGGGGATCGAGTGCACTCTGGTTGGTAATGCGGCATGCAACGCTACGGGATCATATTGCTCAGCCTTTTTCGGTCGACCAGCGAAACGCGTTTGTTGCGCAGCTAGCGAATAACAATTGATCACTTGTAACAAATGACCATCAATTGGTCACTAGCGAAAATTTAAAGTTTTNGATCGACCAGCGAAACGCGTTTGTTGCGCAGCTAGCGAATAACAATTGATCACTTATAACAAATGACCACCAATTGGTCACTAGCGAAAATTTTAAGTTTTAATAGAGAAAGCAAAAATAAATATCGAGTTACTCTCGACGCTCAGCAAATTCTCCGACTGCCACACAGTAGCGCATTTCGACAGTTTCGCTATTCATCCGAAGTCATCAAAGGAGTGAAGTGCTTTGACTAAGTGCAACTGCGCGAGCAGTTGGCAACAGGAACACCAGCGATGGAAGCGGCATTCTGCCAGAGTTGGACGCAGGTGATGGTAGCGTTGGTGCTGGCCCAAGCGGTGTTCACGTCCACAGTGTTGCACGCAACGCAGGTCTCTTTGTCGGCTTGCGTCATGCACTCATTCGTCCACAGCGCCAGCAACCAGTACTTAAAAACTGACAGATATTTATAGTTCTTTCACCTTTCAATTTTACCTTTCCCGAAGGTCCGAGCGTTTGGAATTGTGCGGCTGCGTTCAAATTAATGTAAGCACCACTGCAGTCTTTTGGTGGAAATCGGGTGGGCCCCGTACAGTCTGGCAAATGAGCCGCCCAAGCGAGCGCAAATACTGAAATATCACATTCTTCACTTATTCGACTTAAAAAGTTAACAAAATCAATTACCGCAAAAGATGGCTATTAATCCGCTGTTCATGATTTATTCCTTCTGTTGTTTGATGCTACGTAGCGATCGATGTGAAACAAGTGACGGTGAGCGGACTGATAAGATCATATGGCTTTTTATTGCGCGATCGTGCGTGTCGTTGGCCAGTTGCTAACGTTGCCACACCCTTGTATGCAAAATTCTTTACTATGGAGGACAATCGCTCGCACAAGACGCGCACGGCGACATGACCAGTTGAGCACAATTGTCACATATAGCTTGACAAGAGATCGAGCTATTCGTCGCCGCCCATGCCCGGTCGACATCCATTCGAGCACATGTAACGCAGAGTACAGGGTCCGGTCTCTTATTGCACTCCGCAGCCGCAATCGCTTCCAACCAAGCCTAATGCATATCGTGTCCCAATGGCATATGCGCAAATCTGCGTCGCGAATGTCATAGATTTCCTACCTTTCCACTCTCACCAAGTGTGTGATACACTTGAGCACTCGTAAGAAATGGTGCACAGTCGCCACATTCCGACAGACGAGTGTAATCTGCACAGTTTGACTGCGCCCCACCCAACTGGACGACTAAATCAAAGATACTTTTAAAAAAAGCTCACGGTTTTCAAAACTTTACTCATGCTAAACGAATCATACCTGACAGAGCAACCGTCAACAGCAGCAGCACAATCATTGAAACGTCCGCGGGTTTTTCTAAAAATATGCTTTCGTCATAGCGGCAATCGATCCAGATCAGCTTCTTTTTAAGAACAAGATGAATAGTCTACTTTTTAGTGTTACGACTTTCGCTGATATGAGGAAGAGTAGCTTTAAGAAACACTGAAAAATTGAATCAGTTGATAACTTTCGTGTGAACGAAGGAGAGCTAAAGTCAGTCCATGATTTTTATTCACATTGAAGAATACACTATACTGTTCTTCAACCCCAACAGAATTGCCGCAACTGCTATTGGCCGTCGGGCACTAAAGATTGTGCTTGAAAAGAGTACACAAATAAATACGAGTTTATCGTGTATGGCTGTCTGTCTGCAAGAGAATTGAGTCTACTAAGCCATGCTTGCATACGTCTTTAGCATTGCGCTAATTGCCTTTTTCTTCTATCAGTTTGTCAAGAAACTGCAAGTTGGAAACCCGGAGAAACGATCGGTTGTAATCAGTGGATGCGACAGCGGGTTCGGTCATTTGCTAGCTTTGAAACTAGTCGCCCATGGCTTCCCCGTATACGCCGGTTGTCTGACTGAGAAGGTGAGTGATCGGTAAAGACTGAG